>JAPMUY010005004.1:0-10000 GCA_026901105.3 Galaxias olidus | reverse complement strand
ACACAGAAAAAGACATTTAAAGAGCCTTCGACTATTATAATGCTGAAGTGCACGGGGTGCAGAGTGTGCGAGGGGGAATGTGAGCTGTCTCATGTGGACGGGGTACGTACAATTGGAACGCCCACAGTCTATGGTCGTCTCTACAGCTGAGTGCCGGTGTAATATTTGGTTATCTGCACTCTGAGGGTGCGCTCTAAATCACCTCACATCTTTTAAACCCCCCCCACCCCCCCCCACCCCCCCACCCCCCCAGAACAAAAGAAAGGTTTCGTAAAGCACGCGGGCCTCAACGACCGCCGCCCGTCACCGTGGGTCACGGCGCCCCCCCTCCCCGCCGGCGCGTCGCGGCAGACACCAAATTATAACGCCACAAAAGAGGACAATTATACTTGATCTATTCGAGAGCCCCGAACCCGTAGCGCCACAAAGACGCGACTCAAAAACGCCATTCAGCCGTTAATCGAGTGTGCGGACGGACAGACAGTGGGCTTATTATCGTCCCCGCCGCCAGCGGAATAGAAGAGACCCCGTTGAGGGGCCGGGTAGCCGCGGCTCGGTCTCGGCTAGCCACCACAATGCCCCACCGAGTGCTTTGAGCGTGGGCACTACAGGTTCCAGGGAAACAGACAAGTGGACGGCTTGGTTAAAAGAGAGCTGCTAAGCGCAGCACACAAAGAGGGGCACCGTCGAAGGGCACGCCGCGCTCCAAACGCTGATTGCCTTTATTTATTTTTGGTCGTGATGAACGTCTCGCATGCGAATAGTTTGATTATCTCTGCATGTGCGAGACCTCAACGAGAAACGGCGAAAGAAAACGAGAGGAAGAGAGAGAGAGGAACAGAGAGATAGAGGGAGAGAAAAGGCTGAGAAGCCATCCTGGTAAAAGGAGCGTTGGATTGGGCGTGGCCCTTTTCCTCCTTTCCACCTTCCCTCCCTCGCTCCTTTCTGTCCCTCCTCTACCTCCCTCCTCTACCTCCCTGCTCCATCCCTCTCTCTTTCCCTCTCTCCCTCTTTCCCCCCTTTTCCGTGTCATTGGGCGTGCTGGCCCTGACGTGGCGTTTGAGTGACGCCAGCAGAGCCGTGGCCGTGGCGTCGGCCCACACAGCTCCGTGCGCCCGGCCGCTCGCGTGACCGCAAACAAACGTGGCCCTGGCTCCAACGCCCTGGCTGCACAGTGGCCCCGGCTGCACAGTGGCCCCGGCTGCACAGTGGCCCCGGCTGCACAGTGGTGAAAAGCATTCCTCAGGCACGCCGTCCTCCACACAGAAAGCGCCAGGCCTTCCCTGAACGCACGCTACTGTCCCAGAGGGGGGGGGGGGGGGGCTAAGGAAGGGGGGAGGCATCCACACTAACGCACTCTCCGTTTCACACTGCAGAGAAGGTGAGCAGGGCAGAGGCAAAAAGGAACGAACGAGGGACATGTGGAATCTGACCGTCTCCTATCGTTTTGGCCCCTCGGAGCAGGGCCACAAAACGAAAAGCACTCCTGCTGTGTTACGTGTGGCCTCGCTTCGTGCCGCGGAAATTGCGGCCCGGCGCTGCAAGCACTTCCAGCTGCCGGGTCGGGATCTTAGTTAGGAGGCTCTTCTCCTTCTTTATCTCTAAGGCGGCCTCTTCTCTAGACAGCTAGGGGGGAGCCGGAGTCTGAAGTCTCTCTCTCTCTCTCTCTCTCTCTCTCTCTCTCTCTCTCTCTCTCTCTCTCTCTCTCTCTCTCCTCTGTCTCATTCTCTAGGCTGCACTCTGGGTAAAGCCGCTCCCTATAGTTGGCTGACAGGCCTCCGTTGAGAGGCGGGCTGAGCTTCAGCGCCGATAGCAGCGCTGCGCGGACGCACGGCCAGATAACAGAGTCCCCCTCCAGCACGTCCACGGCCGCCGCCGCCCTGAAACAAGTGCCCCTGATCTGATCAGGATTGGAGCGGCGGAGAAGGAGGCGCTGGAACAGCAAATAAAGACAAACGGGATAAACAGGGCCAGGACAACATCAAAACCGTCGGCCGGGGTCAGGCCCTGATAGGGGGAAAGCAATTCCCTCTCCCTGCCCTGACGCACGGCCATTCCTTCTGCCCCCCCTTCACCCTTCCCCAGCTCAGCTGCCGGGACCAATCACAGCCCCAAAGCTCCACTGCCACGTCTGCCGCTCGCCAGCCAATCCCGTCGCAGCTCGGCCGAGATGTCCATTCTGAAAGTGGTCTGCAGGGCCTTTTTTCTTCTCTCGCTTTTTTTTTTCCCATCGGCAGCCTAAGTCTTTCATTTAGCGCTCCACCCTCTCTTCCCCCCCCCCCCCCTCCCCCCTTTCTTTCTCCTGCTGTTTCTCCACAACCGCCAGTCCTGAGAGGCCCCCGAGAGCAGCCCCCCCCCCCCCCCACCCCCCTTCCTCTTCAGCCGACCGACGGAGAGTGGCCAATCAACAATCAGCGCCAGCCGCCGCTAACCTGTTATTTCCGACCCCGCAATCATTTCCATCAGCGGCGAGAGGAGCGCGTCCCTGGCCGCGGCGGCGACATTGAAATCACAGAGGAGCCTTCCTCCAGACGTGGCGCATCGACGCCAAGGACAGGAGAGACCCGGTCAGAGCCAGCAAACACTGGAATGGCTCCGGCTCTGTGGTTAAGAGCCCCGTGTTCAGGCTGTCAGGGGCCACAAAAAAAGCCTTCGACTATCAGGCCAAAAACACACACACACACACACACACACAAAAACAACGCTGGTGACAAGAACAGTCGCGTCAACTTTGACTCTGAACGTCCATTAAAACAACCAGCACGGGTTTAGGGGGGACTTTGTCGGCAGCCATTTACGATATATTGCTCCACAATGTGTCTATATTCTATATAAATATATATATATATATATAAAAATCGAATCAAAATCTGTTATTCTGTTAGCTTGCTAACATCTCCCCTGTCACGTTGTGTAGATGTTTAACACAACCTAGACGAAGTCCGTACCCAGACAGACAGGGCTATTCCTTAGAGGTCCTCAGGCTATGGAGTCGTGTCCTCTCCAGCTCACGGTTCACCAATCGCTACCCCCCCAGACCAGACAGCCCCCCCCCCACCTGCCTTGAAACAACATTTCATGGGTATTGGCCATGATGCCGGAATGGGGGAATTGAGCTCCGGAGTGTAGCCTGCTGGATTGCTCTGCCTATTGATTCCCATCCCCTGTGGGGCAGTGTGGGATCGATCGGCCAAGGGTTTAGACACAGAGGCCCTCCTTCCCCTTCCCCGTCCACACCCTCACCCCCCCCCCCGACCCCGTGGCTGTGGGCCCACCAGACCACACGCTCCCGGGGGCTTAGCGGCCGACCTGAACCGATGCCCCTCCATCTTCCCCTTAAACGGCCTATCTCTCTCTGTCTTTGTTTTGTCCCCCCATGGCCTTCTCGCCCCCCACCCCTATACCCCCCATCCCCCCCACCCACTTATTCTGCCAGCCTTTTGGAGCGTCCCACTTTCTATTCCTCTGGCGGAGTGTTCTCCGACGGAGTCGTTCTGGGAACTTGGACTCGAGTGGGAAACAGTGAGCCCACAAGTGGTCTCTCCAGGGGGGCCGCAGAGAAAACAACAAGTGGAGCAGACCGGTTCAGAGAGGCAGAGAGAGGTAGAGAGAGGTAGAGAGGGAGAGAAAATGAAGGCCGATGGAGAGATAGAGAGAAAGACAGACAGAGAAAGAGAGAGAGTGAAAAACAGAGAGGAAGAAAGAGAGAATGACAGAGAGAGAGAGTGAGAGAGGGGGATAGAGAGACGAAGAAGGAGGCAGAGAGAGAGAAAGAGAGAGAGAGAGAGAGAGAGAGAGAGAAAAAGAAAGGAAGAAAGTGAAAGAAAAGCGGGAAAATTAGCAGTTTCTACCTTGTTGAGGGCTACTTCAGCAAATTACGGTAGGCTCTGCAATCAGGAAGCTGGAATTAACAAGCCACGGAGTCACCACGGCAACCGGAGACTGAACAAAGGTGTAGGCTGAGTGTGCGTGTTTGTGTCTGCAGGCAGGGGGTGTGGAGGGGACGGAGTTTAATAGAAGAGCAATGAGGGGCCGCATTATGAAGCAATCAGGGTCTCTCAATAGGCTTGACCAATTGTTGTATGCTCCCTCGTTTATCCTTGACATCAGACTAACACTGGCCAAGTGGATAGTGAATAAGCTACACACACACACACACACACACACACACACACACACACACACACACACACACACACAGGCCGTGTTTTTACAGGTAGTTCTGGTCCGCAACTGTGCCATGGCGACACATGCATTTCCTGGTTGCCGCGCGTTCACACCCAACGCCATTGTGCAGAGCCCGGCTCAGTTTGCACATCCTGACCTTGTATGGGTGGGGGTGTATGGGCGACTGTGGCAGCACACAGTCCAGACCCAGGGCCCGCACAGCGTCGGGCTGTTTAAACCAGACCCCGGGCCCCCTACAGCGCCAGACTGTATCCACCAGACCCAGGACCCCTACAGCGCCGGGCTGTTTTAACCAGACCCAGTCCTAACACAACGCCGGGCTGTATGAACCAGACCCAGGGCCTGCATGCCCCGCTCTCTACCGCTGCTCGATCACCCAGCCATCAGATACACTTCATATCCAGGCAGCCAGGATAAATGGTATACTGCGTAGGATTCTCATGCTGCCTCCCTCCCTCCCTCCCTCCTTTCCCCTGCCTTCCCTTCCCTCCAGTGGCGAGCAGATGGAAGTCCGTTCCATGGCGCGGGATCCAGCGATAAGGCTGTTTATGAGTTCCATTACGGGCTCTGCAGGCTGCCGGCGCTCTGTCTTGACGCCGCCGCGGGAAAGAAGAAAGGGGGGAGGATTTCAGGGCCCCCAATGAAAATAGAAGCTATTTATTCCTGATGATACTATGTGTTTATACTTATCGGTGTTTGAAAGACGCGCAGACGGTATATTTAAAAACCCGCGCTCCGGTAGCTATATCTACCCCCGCCTCCCTCCGTTTTCGGGGTGGGGTTGCGTCTAATAAACGCAATAAAACAATAAAAAAAGAACAATAAAAAAAGAAAATAACAGCAACTTTGCATCCGCCACCGATTATAAACCATTTAAGGGACCAAGGCAGAATGGGAAAGCCTTATCCCATCTTTTCAAAACCAGCCTATACTTCACCAGCAATGCGCCTCATGCGCCGTGTTATCGGGGGGATGCCGCTGTCGTTTCGTGAACCCGCGCGCCATTCCCCCCGCGCTCCCCCACACTCCCCCCGCGCCCCGCCTCCCCCCACACACACTCCCCCCGTACCCCCCACACTCCCCCCGGGCCCCGCCTCTCCCCACACACACTCCCCCCCGCACGTGTGTGTAGACGTAAGATTCATCTCAGCATCGAGTAGAGGCCCCCGGGCCCGTGGGGCGATGGCCGCCACATTCCCCCCCCCCCCCCCCCCATGCTCTCTGGAAGATTCCACGTGAACGACGCCGTCCCAAAGCGCTCCGACGGCTGTCACACCTAATCTGCCGCCCGACGGAGAGAGGGGACTCTTCGAAACGCTCCAGAAAAGACAGAGAGAGAGAGAGAGAGAAAGAGAGAGAGAGAGAGAGCGAGAGAGAGGAAAAAGAAAGGGTCGAGAAAGAAGGGGGAAGAAAATGAGCGTGTCGAGTGGAGGGTGAGCGATGGAGGGCGGGGGGGTGGCGGGGGGGGGGGGGGGGGGGGTAGAGTGTGAGGCGTCCTTTGGTGTCTGTCTATTCAGCCTGATTCCAGTCCCTTGAAGACAGCCCTCGTGAGGCTAATGTATTCTGGGGCTAATGGAGCCGGCCGCTCTGAGGGGCCGCGCTTGGCGCCGCAACGCCAAAATGATTCTCCCTCATTTCCACTGAAGGGCCAATTACCACAAATAGAGGCATTAGGAGGCAGGCAGGGCCGCCACCGCGGTCAAGGGACACGGGCTCTGGCCCAATTCCTGCCCCCGCCAGCAGGGGTCATGTGTTACCGTGACCCGGGAGGCACAGGGCGGTTAAGACGCCATACTGTATTCGAACGTGTTCGCCCTCTTGTCTGGTCAGCACTGGAGGAGGTGGCATCTACCTAGTAGGGCAGTGTATTGGGAAGAATCGGCCGACATGATACCCGCCACGATACAGGGGCTGCGATCCGATACAGGGGCTGTACGACATGCTGTGTTTTTTTTTATCTAATCTTCGGAAAACTGTTATAGTTTGCGGTAAAAAAAAATGGTTACTTACTTTACATGCATGCCAGCAAAGTAGTGGGATATAATTTGTATTTATCAAAGCCCCTGAAACATCCAACATCAAAGCACAACGCTTTGTGCAATTTGATCACATGAATAATATTTGCTTCAGTAAAGTAAAAATAAAATAAAAACATCAATTGTGTTTATTTTTAATCGATACAGCATCGCTAAACATAACATTGTGATCAATATTTTCTTACAGCCCTACTACCTAGGTGGATTTATAAACTAGAACGATTATTGTTTATCATTATGACTAGTAGCAGTAGTCCTTTTGCCCTGCGTCACTTTACTATGTCTTACCAACGAATGGATGGCAATTCAGTAAACAACACCGCTTTCAAGTCACTCTGAATCTGAGTGAAGAGGGGCTATCTTTCAAAAGTCCTTTATGATCTAGCAAAGGGAAAGCATAAACGGGACTGCTTTTCTAACAAGACTAGAGCCAGTAGTGCAGAAACGGCAGGGCCCAATTGATCTGCAGTCACACGCTATAGGGAAGAAGTATCAACGACCACAGCTGCCTCGGCCTCGAGTTTCAGGACACACAGACGAGTCTTTCCCAGAAAGAAAGTCGGAGTCGAAGTCGGGGCGGCGCTCCTGCGCTATCAGGGTTCGAACCTATTCACCCAGAAAGGGCTCCTGCATAAACTCCCCCCTGCTATCTCACTGGTGTGGCATCATAAGCTGCAGATCAATAACGGGACAAGCTCCTGTGATTGGCTTGTGCTCGATAACCCGGGGGTTTAAGTTCCAGCACGGAACGGGGGAACCTGAGGCTGGGTGGCTGGTCTCGCTTTGAAGTATCTCTCCGAAACACTGACTCGAGACCAGGCGACCGGTAAACGAAGACGCTTTTATTCTCATTAGATTGGTTTAACGCTTGTTCTCAGAATAGCTGCTCTCTTAATCTGTATTTGTTGTTCATGCAACTTTTATCTGTTTTGGCCCATCGGGTTGTATTTAATGTGCGTGATTTTTGCTTAAGCGGGCCCCTCTTAAAAAGGAAACATTTTTGTTTAATTGTATCTTATGAAAGCACTATTTCCCCCAGCACTAACGGGATGACATAAGAATTGGCAGCAGTAATCGTACAATTATAATTTTTGCTGAATGCAGGCAGTCAAAGAACTAAATGTGTAATATTTAGTAACAAGACCATTAAGGCAGAGCTTCATCTGTAGGCCACTGTCTGGGAGCACATGGATCCCTCACTGACATGCGCCGTGGACAATGACCAAAAAAATTTACTGGCACACTGCTGTGGGATGCATAAAACAAAATAGGGAGAGGGAGAGAGGGAGAGAGACGAAGTGAGAGAAATATGGCACGCGTGTTGGCCTATGATGAAAGGCCTGATTGATTAGAGAGAGATGATTACAGTAAATGGCCTGGAAGATGGCTCCTTTTCTCCATGCCTCCCTGTCTCTCTCCCTGTCTCTCTCTCTCTCCCTGTCTCTCTCTCTCTCCCTGTCTCTCTCTCTCTCTCTCTCTCTCTCTCTCTCTCTCTCTCTCTCTCTCTCTCTCTCTCTCTCTCTCTCTCTCTCTCTCTCTCTCTCCCACTCCCTCTTCACTGTTCCCTCGCTCTCCCATTTATTTTTTTTTTCTTTCCTTTTTTTTCGGTCCATAGTGATCCATTAGTAGTCTGCCTCTCTCTTTCTCGCGCCCTCTCTCCTTCTGTCTCGCTCTCCCTCTCTCTCCCTCTCTCTACCCTAATGGCACTGCTATTAGCGCTAATGCATTTCAAACATACAGCAGCTGCCACATCAAAATCGGATGGAGAGTGCACTTCTTCCTCCTTCGTCTCCCCTCCCTCCCATCTCGTCCCACCGCCTCCTTCAGCCAATCGGGGTGCTTGGCTCCCGCTCCACGTCACGCCCACGACCCCCCCCCCCCCCCCCCGGTAAAATGGCGGCCGGCGTGGTCACACCGTGCCACGTCAGGTGCACGCGCGCAGGTATTCCCGCTAGCGCCTTCTACGGAGACGGCTTCGGAGCAGTCGTTGTGTTCGGCATCACTTTGTGTTTGTGTGCGTATTTTGAAAAAAAAACAACAACATATTTTTCAAAGCCACGGTGCTGGCAAGGACTGCCGAGCGGGATGCTGTGAACGTGCAAAATGATTCATCCCATCGCTTATGGCTTGGAGTAGAGTTAATGTGTTGTGTATATATACAAACCAAATAATATCATGCTGTACTACTTTGAATGTTGGGGGCGCCAGAGTCTGTGGAGAGTCTTTGTCACATTGTCCCTGGTAGACGAGTGTGACCTCTAGAGGAGTGGGATCTATTTCCTATAGATATTACGAAGTGTCCTTTTCTGACTGCGCTAATCCTACAAAAATATTTGAATGTCGGCTTCCAATCTACCTGAAAGCCGTTTATAAAAGAAGAAACTACTAGAATTGACCATCACTATAATGTCTGTCTTGTAAGTTTTATAAACGATAATCTGTGGGAAATAAAACGAAAATGAAATCCCCTTCCCACGTGGGCTAGAAAACCAAACCAAGCCAGACCAAGCCAGACCACAGCCAATAATGAGTGGCTTCTTCGTGGGCTGGGACACAGTTGCTTAAGCGGTCAGGGTGCTGGGCCGGTGACCTTGAGCGATGAGGAGCGATCAAACCCGTTTTAATGTCCATTTCACAGCCCATTTCCTTCCAATGGAGTGGAGAAGCCCTCACCGGCCATCACAACAGCCGTTACGACCGGCGCCTGATCGTCGGGCCTCCGTTCGCTAAGCAGGACGGCCCCATCTCGCAGTCGGCTAGCGGCGGCGCTGGGTGAGAGGGTGGGAGGGGGGTGGGGAGGCCGGGCCCGTCCATCGCTACGGCGACAGCTGCCACGGCAGCCGTTGTGAGGACCAGGCGTGTCATAGAGCGCTGTGATGTCACAGGTGTTGGTGCAGGGAGCAGATGGGCTGGGCCAGGTAGCGAGCAGGGCATCAGTAGGCAATCACACACACACACACACACACACACACACGCCCGCAAAGCACACACACACACAAACACACACAAAGATGCATACACACACCCACCCACAATGGCCAAAGAAATCAAGTCAAACAAATATCTAGTCTAGATTTTTTCCCACTTCGTCTATCCTCCGATGACACTCACAAACACGACAAACCTTATTCTTCACTTGCAAAACCTGAGGTGACGGAAGCGCACTGCCACACAAAGGCAAAGAGCGCCGCCGAGACACAATCCCACATTTAGTTTATCATTGTCTCGCTCTGTGCTTGTACTCAAGCAGCACAGACGCACAGTATGTCACTTCCACCAAACACCTTCTCTGTGTGTGTGACAGCTAGCCCCACCCGTTAGCTTAAGATGCTCCGTGTTGCTCCTAATATGCCCACAGAGCACGCGGCGCCTAATCTAATTAGAGTGTCACTCAGTCGAGTGTTCACCCAACAAGAAACTGGGGGGGAAAGCCACCCCAAAAATCTGCAAAGAGAAGCGGGTCTCCTTAGACTAGAGAGATGGCTGGCATGCCTGCCTCTCCTCCTTCTCGCCCCCTCCCCTTCGACCTGCTCAACGTTTCCAATTTTTTTTTGATGGTTTCGCCTTGGCCCCTGCCGAGAATCATTACCTGCTCTAATTATAAAGGCAAATGAAATCAGCTCCAATACATTATTAATGGAGGGGCGCCATTAGGATTCATTTGCAGTATTTGCAACAATATGACAATATGATATTTTCTGAGTGTTTTCATGCCTGATTAAAGACGCGGAACGATAAGAGAAAAGGTGCGCGAGCGTGTACGGGAGGGGGGGGTG
>JAPMUY010005001.1:215000-350000 GCA_026901105.3 Galaxias olidus | reverse complement strand
AAACCAGGGGGGTGGAGGGGTAAAGGGGGGAGGCTGAGGGGTTGAGGCAGGGGGTGGGAGGAGGGGGAAAGGGGGAGGCTGAGGGGTTGAGGCTGGGGGTGGGAGGAGGGTTTGGGGTCGGCTTAGCATCCACCCCCTCCCGGTTCTCTGGCCCCCTCCTTGATGAGAAGACAGCTGATAACAAAGCTTGATTGGATTCGAGGTAGAGGATGTGTGTGTGTGTGTGTGTGTGTGTTTTTGTGTGTTTTGTGTGTTTCAGTGTGTGTGTTTGTGCGACATTAAGCTTCAGCCTGTGGCCACGTACTCCCAGACCGGTAAGAAGACTGCTCATTTCAAATGCATGTGCGTACGGTATGTTGCTCTGTTTGCGTTCCCTCGTACAGCGTGTCAAATGGGGATGGCCCCCTGGTGTGACCCCAGTGTTGGTTCTTAGGGATAAGTATGGTTGTCATCCACCGCTCTCCAACCACCCCCGTCCCCTCTACTCTTGGCCTGGGCTCTGCCTGGCAAGGCACCCGGTTTCTGGGCTGAGCTCCGGACCCCTGGCCCCTTGGACTCCGGGTTCTCTGGATCAGTGTGGTCAAGGCTCTGAGCCACAGCAGCTTAACCTCTCACTGCGGCTATAAGCACTGCTGTCACACACACACACACACATGCGCTCACAAGTGCAACAGAGGCTACACCATAACGAGGGCTATAAAGAATGTTTATATGGGTGTGGGTTATCGTGCGTTTGTTGATAAAGACAGTTTGTGTAAACTACAAGTTCTCACATGAAATCTGTTTCTCGTATCCAGATGAAGCACAGCCAAAAGAACACATCATTATGCAATGTTTATGATGGGTGTCAAGGAGCATAAGTCTGGGTTAGCCAAAATGCTACTTAGCTGGATATGTTCAACTTGACATGCAACATCATGACAATTTCAACGCTTAGAGAGAGCAGCTCCCATGACATCAGGGCCAAAAAAGAAACTGTGTGTTACTGTATGAGTGCATATATGTGGGTGATAGAAAAAAATGCTAAAAGAGAGAGCGACAGCGAGATTAAAGGAACAAGTACACATCTTGCCCTTTCATAGATGTATGCCAGTGCACATGCACTACATAAGGAGTATGCATCATTTGTGGATATTCCCCATCAGTGATGTGGATGCCCCTAGGCAGTCTCCTCAGCCTGTTGGTAATTGAATGTGAGATTGATGGCGAGGAACATGTGTGCACCGTCTAGTCCAACACTGCATCATGGTTCAGAGTGCCAACAGTGGTCTGCTTATGGTTTACTGTAAGTCACTTCATCAATGCCAGGTTTCTACACTAACTTTCCTTTTTGAAGCGTGATTGATACACTGTGGCGTTTAATCAATACCTCTATATTATTTTAGGTCCGAAGTGATTGCACGTTTTAATTAGCGTATCTAGTAATATTAGCCTATGTTTGTGGCTTGGTCAACAGCAGGCTTAAGGTAGGAGTGTGTGAAACGATCCCCGGTGCTCTGTGTGTGTGTCTGGCTGCGGCTCGGAACGTTTTTTGGGAGGGTATTAGCAGCTGCCTATCCTGGCACGGGGACAGTAGCCGTCCCCGTCTGATGATGTCACCGGGCTCCTAGCCCGGAGCTTATCGCTGAGTCTTGGCTGGGCCTGGGTGTCTGGTGGTGCGCCGTGGTGCTGACCGCGCCCCGCACCCTTAACCACGTTAACACGCTGCCAGATTGGACGAGCTGGCTGGGCTGCAGACCACTGCCATCTCCAACGTGCTGCAGCTCCACTTCTAAGCCCGCCATGTCATGAAGCTGCTGCCCCCCCCGACACATTGCATAATAGATGTTTGTTTTTCATGAGTATGTATTGATGGTGTTGATGGTGCGTATGTTGTGTCATTTCACCGTCAAACTAAAATCATCAGAATGGTTGCGTTATTTAGTTAGAGGCAGCGACTTGGTTGTCTGTGCAACTATGATGGACTCCTTTACTCTCAGACCCCCTTTTGTTTCCGGAGAAGATCTATAGGGTCCGTGTCTTCATACATTATGTATAGGGCTTCACATCACACCGACAATACCATCTATTTACATCAGCGCTGGGGTAGAGGAGAATCTATTGTTTCCAGGCAGGGAGGCACAGGAGTACACACTCCCTGTGCCCCTCACTGTGGCAAACAAACAAACATATATTGCTTTTGGGAGTGCCGTTGCTGTATATTTCCTCTCCTCTCTGCCCTGTATGATATGTTTACCAAATACCTGTTTAGAATGCGGCGGTGGCAGTGGCGGCGCGCTCCCTGCCAGTCCCTGAGGAGGCTCGGCGGTAAATGGCGGTATTATTTGTCAGCCCTGGCAGTGTCTTGAGGCTGCTTCAGAGAGATACAAGGAGGCAACTGATAAGGAGAGCATCAGAAGGGCAGTTAATTGCCTCCAGTCTCCGGGAGCTAGGGAATATTTAAAATCTATGGGATTAAAGACAGATTAAAAACTGCAGAAGCAGTGGGCCCAATGGCGCTTAAAGATTGCAATCAGCAAGGGTAATGGCGGAGAAGAAGGAGGGAGAAGGGAAAACACACACACACACACACACACACACACACACACACACATACACACACGGAGAACGAATGCGGCAGCAGGAAAAGAAAAAAAAATGACAGATAGGAAATTCAGATCCGCTCCTAATGCCCAGGGTTCCATCTTGTAAGCACGATTCATCTACGTGTAAATCGTTTTTTCTTTTTTGCTTCTTTTCGTTAGCTTTTTTTTTCTCTCTTCCCCCATCCCAGGCCTGCTTTGCTGGCGCCGCAGCTTCTCCGGCGCTCCGCGCACTTATCGGTCGATCGGTGAATTAAAAGCGCTTTTCCCTGTGAGGATTAAGCAGGTTGATTGAAGCCGGTATGAAAACTAGCTAATAAGTCAGAAATGTCAGAAGGGCACTCTATGGAGACTGTGTACTTTTCTTAATAAAGCTGACGTGAGGGGCTGCCAGGGGTGGGTGGGGGCCGAGGAGCAAAGGGGAGTGAGGGCGGAAGCATAGAATGTGTGTGTGTGTGTGTGTGTGTGTGGGGGGGGGGGGGGGGGGGAGAGAGAGAAGAGAAAAGGGGGAAACTGTCAAGTCAGAAATGAGGGACGGTAGGATGCTAGGTAGTGAGGAGAAAAAGGGAAGGAAGGGACGGAGGACAAGGAAAAGGTCGCTTTGCACTCAACCGAAAAGGGCACTGGGCGGAAAATTGGAACAATCGGACGAGGGGTGGGGGGAGGGGGGGGGGGCAACAAAAGGAGGGTGGAGGGTAGCCTCCAATCCCAGGCAATTACCCCCGTCGAAAAACGTGGCGTGTGACCAGGGCGAGATAGCGAACGAGCTAGAGCTTGTGTCATTAGTGGTATTAATGACAGCCAGAGATTATCTGGCATATCTGATAAGGCCGCTCTAAATGGCGAGGCGTCACAAATTGTGGCTGGGAGAAGACGCGTGCGGGCGGGCAGGCGGGCGACGGCGGGTCCACAGACAGCACTATAGGTCTGCGTGGAGGTGGTAGAGGACAGCAGCTACACGACGACGCCACATTGTTTCCCCACCTTATCTCAGACCCAGTCACGTTAATCCCATTAATGAGTACACGAGACGCTTAAGTTGGTGTTGTTCTCCAAATCACACGCCAGCGTCACATATCTCTTGAGGAAATTGTTGTGGGATGTATTTTTTTCATCCGTTTTTACACCCCCCCCCCCTTTTTTCCCCCTGACTCTATATTTCTTTTCGTTCCCCCCACTCACTCTCTCTCTCCATCTTTCTCTGTCTGCAGTCTTTCATTGAAAGATTAGCCTTATAAATTATGCATCGAAGGCTAGTGGGGGTAATCCGGAGCAGAGATAGGATCGCCAGAGTGTTGAAGGGGCATCAGAATGGCAGCACCACCATTATAAATATGAAACAGATGTTGGGTGACATTTTAAAAAGTGAATGAAATCCGCCTCCGTTGCTGCGGCTGGTATTTCTTATTGAAAAGGAAGCACTCTCTTTCTCCGTTCCTTGCGCTCTCTCTCTCTCTCTCTCTCTCTCTCTCTCTCTCTCTCCAACCATTGATTTCCCGATATCTCTCTCTCTGTCTCTCCCCTCTCTCTCTCTCTCTCTCTCTCTCTCTCTCTCTCTCTCTTGCTGTGTCCTCTCTCTTTGCCATAATCCCATTGAACCAGTGATGCATAGATTATGCACTCTCTCTCTTTTTTTGACATGTGTCTTGTTTGTGGAATGGAGCCAGCGTCGCGCCGCCATTTCCCCTTCGCCATGGACGGCATGCCAGTTCCACCAATGGCGTCTGAATCTTATCTACCAGCCCTGATGTAGGTTCATTTAAGATCGACTGCGAATGACACACGGACATCTAATCGGCTGTGACATTATCCATAATGAACAGAATATCCTGTATGGGCTAATGCACCATGTCAATTCCCCGTAGCTGGATCCGTTTGTATCAGCAGTATTGGTCCAGATCATTCATATACACGTTCAGATGTGTCTGTGTGGATTTTTGCTGTTGGCAGATGCCTCACGTACTCCACACCGTGGTTTGGCATCGCCAACATCACCGGAGAAGAAACGCATATCCAGCGCCTCCTCTCTGCTCCTGCGTCGTCCCCTTCTCCTCTGCCGCTCCTGTCCAGCCTCAACTCTCTTCTACTGGGCGATTACGAAGCATTGCTGCGTTCTATTGTGTTCTATTGTGTTCTATTGTGAGAGGCGAGACGGTCAAGACGATGTGACTCGGCGCTGCCATTCTCCAGCCTCTGTCTGGTGCTCCTTCTAGGCAAACGTGGAAAACAGGAAGAGAGACCAAAAGAGAGATTAAGGAAAGGCAAAAAAGGCAACATCAAACTGGAGACGAGGCTTTGCCACAAGGAGGGAGGCAGGAGGGTGAGGGTGTGTGTGTTTGTGTGTACTTGCACGTAATTATGTGAGAGAGAGAGAGAGAGAGAGAGAGAGAGAGAGAGAGAGAGACAGAGACAGAGACAGAGAAAGAAAGAAAATGGCAGAAGAAACAGCAACAACCGTAAGAGTGCGGCGGGTAGAATGATAAACTAAAAAGAAGAAGAAGAGGAAAGAAACACTTAAGAGGACATCCAGTTCTGACCGACCAAGTCGAGTCGATTGACAACGACTGACAAAGAGAGATTGGGTACAGTAGGTAGGGCGAACCGCACATTCAGAATAAGGAGAAAAGAGAGAGAGAGAGAGAGAGAGAGAGAGAGAGAGAGAGAGAGAGAGGTGGGAAAAAGAAGGAGAAATAAGTAGAGGAGCGAGAAAAGGGGGTTCAAAGGGAGCCACAGATCAGAGGGAGGTGTGGAGAGAATGAAAAATGGAAGTGGGCAGATAGAGAATAGGTTGCAGCTGATGGATGGAGAGGACAAACTGGGCAGAGGAGAGATGGAAGAAAAGCGAGGGAGCGCGATGGATTGTATGATAGAGGGAGTGAGGAAGAGAGAGAGAGGGGGAGCGATAAAGAGGGACAGAGAGAGAAATAGTGCGAGAGAGAGGGAGGTAGATAGAGAACGAGAGAGAGAATGAAAGAGAGAGACAGAGAGGGAGAGTGAGAGAGAGAGGGAGAGAGAGGATGAGAGAGAGAGAGAGAGGGAAAGGGAAAGGGGGAGAGGGAGAATGATAGAGAGAGAGCGAGAGAGAGAGAGGGAGGGGGAGAGTGATAGCCTGGGGAGCGCGTGGCGGAGGTAGGCAGAGTGATGGAGGAGGAGGTATATGTCTGGAGGCCTGTGCCCGGCTCTCCCCTCCCTGTCAGTCACACTGGAATGAGGAGGGCCTTATCTCCTTCTCACACGTGACCCCTAACCTGACATCCCCCCCTCCCCCCCTCTCTCCATCTCCCCGTTCTAGCCAGGCGCATGATTCATCTTTGGCCTGCTCTCTATCTTCCCCTAGCCCTCCACTGCCTCAATCTCTCCATCCTTTCACCCCTCCCTCCCCATCCCTCTCTCTCGCTCCGACTCCATCTCCCTCCTTCAGCTCCCGTTTCATTCCACCACACCGAAACAGAGCTGCCCGAGCACGGAGGAAATAGGAAAATTCAAAAATGGGTCTTGGGATAGAAGGGTTTATTGAAAATGCCACCGGCCCAAGTCCCACTCTCCAGATCAATCTTCTCTGCTGACTCTCCTCTCTGAATTGGCATAACACTTCCCTTTACTCTGCTACAATGATACAGAAGAGGAAGAAAACCATCAGTCTTCATGTGTGTGTGTATGTGTCTGTGTGTGTGTGTGTGTGTGTGTGTGTGTGTGTGTGTGTGTGTGTGTGTGTGTGTGTGTGTGTGTGTGTGTGTGTGTGTGTGTGAGTGTGTGTCTGTGGGCGTGTGTGTGTGCTTGCATTTAACAGCAGGTAGACTGAGCAGTTCACCTGGCTGTGAAGTTGTGCTTGTGTTGACACAGGTAATCCAATTTCTCTGATGCTTGCACAGATAGATGTTCTCATCATTGAAGAATGAAAACACTTGCGCTCACGCATGTCCACACACACACGCACGCACACGCACACACACACACACACACACACACACACACACACACACACACACACACACACACACACACACACACACACACACACACACACACACACACACACACACATACTCTCATTTGCACATTGGTTCAGACAACAACAACCTTATACTGACAGTTCAGAGAGAAACCTGAGGCCTCCCTGTCCCCACGGTAACTGGCCCAGCATGGAGATACAGCCGTGCATGCCATGGTGACAGTATTGTAAATCTGCAGGTCATCCACAGTATCACTCACACATGCTTCCTGGTGTAAATCTCGGAGTGTGTGTGTGCGTGTGTGTGTGTGTGTGTGTGTGTGTGTGTGTGGTGTCATCTCTTGTCAGAGTGTTCCAGTGCCGTTGACACGTGTTTCTCCAGACCCTCAATCACTGGGCTGTCTCTGCGTCAAGTCGAGGCAGGGCATGCAGCTACTTTCACATCAACTTCCAGCTATTTGCCTTATTTTTATGGATTTCTATATAGAACTTTATTTCAGTCAGGACAACTTGTGATATGTTTAACAGTTGTTATGTTTAACAATACGTTGAGTTTGGCGTCAAGGGTCTGCTGCTCTGAATTGCTTCCCTGCCTGGAGTCTCATACAAACACTAGTGAACAACCATTGGTAGGGAGCAGATATCTGATATATAGATATCAGATATCCCCCCATCGGATACTGAGCAACAGACTCTAAATAGGTGGAAGCTTGGGTGGAGATGGGCACCAGCAAGAGCAGGAGCATAGTGTGGTGCAGCAGCGAGGAGAAGCATGGTGTGGTGCAGCAGTGAGCGAGCAGTTGTAGGAGCGTGACTGTGTGGTGAGTGACTGTGGTTTAGTAGGCCGCGTTAAACTTTTGAACGAATG
This sequence comes from Galaxias olidus, assembly GCA_026901105.3. NCBI lineage: Eukaryota > Metazoa > Chordata > Actinopteri > Galaxiiformes > Galaxiidae > Galaxias > Galaxias olidus. The sequence continues at coordinate 342,598 of JAPMUY010005001.1, read as the reverse complement.
CGACTGGTTGACTGATGTGACGTGGATTGTTGCTGAGTTGCCTGCCTTAACAAACTCTGCGAAGGCTTTGCCTCATGTATGAATATATAATGGTAAACATTCAAATGATTATATATGCCACTAAAACCGTCTTGTTTCAGTGCTCTATGACAAAACAAAACAAAAACATGGACATATTTTCCTAGTGAGGACATTCGGAAAAATGTTATTTCAGGCAAAAGAAAAGATAAATTATTAGGATATGGACATATATGGACAACTGCTTGAAGTCTCACAAACACTTTTTCACCCTGACTTTCACTTCCCCACAGATATTTGACCTCATCGTGTCGATAAGCGACTCGGCAAGTTGTGTAATGCTGCATGGCCTTGTCCCTAGCACAACACAACACAACACACACTTTGCTTTCCTCCATTCTGTCTTTCTCCACGCTGTAGTATATATAGGGGTGAAATGGAAACAGACAGACTAACAAGCCATTCACTCGGAGAACTTTGGCTTATTGTCACAGCACAAAGCCACGGTGCGCGCACAACAACTTTTGAGCGAGCCGTCAGAAGAATTCAACACATTTCCAGATTGTTTGAACAACAATGGCGGGTTTATCGTCCCCCCTGTAAGAAATATGATTGAACACTGAAGCTCAATGGGAATTTTCACTCTCTCCACATTCTCCTCCATAGTAAAACAAACATATAACAGCTTCTTTTTTTTCTTTTTGCCTGTCTGTATTTTACCATTTCAAAACCTTGTCTTCTTGCGGGTGATCTAAACTATAATCACCTTGACATCCGTCATGCTTTAGCATGAAACAATGCTGCCTGGCTGCTCAGAACTGCACATCAATAAGCTTAGAGGCACACTGCCTTTCCCCGACGCCGATTTACACTTTAATGCAAATAGCGGGCTTTGTACTCTCCATATGAAAGGTGTTATTAAATCTTATTTTGCATTATTCTGGGGCTGGGGGTGTGGGGGGTAAATCTATCAAAGGTTTCAGAATTCAATAACTTTGCTGCTTTTTTTTGTGTTGTTTTTATTATTTATAATTCTAATTAAGTTTTGATTCCGAGGCGTCGGGGCTGAATTGTCGGGGAGTGACAGGAGAGAGAGGAAGATTTCCCTGTGATGTCTTCTCCTGGGCTGCCCCTCCCTCTGCCCACTGTCTGTCAGCAAGCAGGCCCACTCCCTAAATGGAGGGATAGTCTTCTTACAGACACACAGAAACACACACGCACACACGTAGACACACACGCACACATACACACACACACACACACACACACACACACACACACACACCCACACACAGGGGCTTCTCCTCCCTGGTATGCAAAGGGGTGAGATAGACCTCTGGAATGTTTTTGCGTGGTCCTACTCCACTTCCAGTTGGGGGTGCCTTGAGGTGGAGTAGCTGGTTCGGGGTTGAAGGTGGGCTTGGGTCGGGTGGTGGGGAGGTGCACCCCTCTCCAAGGTCAAGCAGGGTTAACCCTTTGTGACCTCAGCTCATCGGACGGTGGATTTACGGCTCCCTGTCAGCCCTCCCCGGGCCGGCTACCGCTCAGACAATTTATAACCCCACTGGCACCAGTTACCCTACTAAACACGCTGCGCATTATCTCATTGATTACACACACACACACACACACACACACACACACACACACACACACACACACACACACACACGTGCGCGTTTGTTCTTGGGCCTCGAGATTAAGCACCACGGAGGTTAGGTTACGGAGGCCGTTCTTCCCCGTCACATCACAAACCATTCGGAACGATTGAACCCCCCGTGTGCGTTGGACAAACGGATTCCATGGCAGTGCCACCGTTGGGGGACAAAATACCTTCGTGTCAGGACTAATTGTGTGTGTGCCCCTGTGCTGGGCTGTGCTGGGTGTGTGTGGGGAGTCTGACCTGCCCCGCGGCTGACTGTGTGACTCTAAGGCCGGGTAGGGGCGGCGGGCGGTTGAGTGCTGAGTGGAGGTGTCACATGTTGGCTCTGGTCTCTCAAAACAGCCCTAAAAGCCTTGTGCTTTCAATTAAAACATCCATCATGGATTACTCACACAAAAACATACCTTTAGCCTGCGTCGAGTGGAGCCTGTTACTTACAAAGGGCTTACAAATCCCACCACCTCACCGCCTCGGGCTACAGTGTGTCACTGGCGCAGAGACACACACACACACACACACACACACACACACACACACACACAGACACACACACACACACACACACACACACACACACACACACGCCCACACACACACACACACTCCCTGTCCATGTCTCTCACTGTTGCGGTTCTCCTCTCTCTTTTGTGCAGTGTATTACTCTCTGGCCAGTAATCACCTCTCCTACTCATATAACTTACTCTGATCCTACCTGATCCTAAACCCTAAACCCCCATTCTACTTCCATTACACCACGTCACAGCTCATAATAAAACCACATATTGACCTGGATTATTGATCAATATCAACATGGCGAAGGGATACGCTTCGGGTCGCTGCCTTAATTGCAAAGCAGCATTCGGCGTGTGTACGTTTATGGAGGGTTTGTTTGGATTTGTTTCAACCTCCCCCCCCCCCACCCCCCACACACACACACCACCACCCCCCCCCCCCCCCCCACACCACCACCCCCCCCCCCTCCTCGTGAAAGGAATGCACCGTTGGTAGCACAGCTTTCTCAGACAGCGGGGCAACCCACACCACTTACCAAACAGAGCAGACAGCCTCCACCGGTCGCAGCCCATGGACTGTGAGGAGACGAGAGAAAAGCCCAACACCCCCCCGGTCGCGCTGTGTGTCAGCACACACGTCTGGGGAGGCGGCGGCCATGTTGTGTGTTTTAGTGTTCTATTTTCTTCCACCACGAGCTCAGGTGACCCCTCTAACTCCGGACCGCTGGCGTGAATGAAGCGACCCCGCCTCGCGGAGAGGAAGACGGAATGAAATAAAACGCCCCCGCATTTAAAAGCGCGTGGGAGACATGTCACAGGGGGTAAGCAGCCAAAGGGGGGAGAGACGGGAAGGAGGAAGAGAGAGCGCGCTGTGCGGAGCTTGCAGTCGACGTGTTTTCCTTTTTTTCTTCTCCTTCTCCTTCTCCTTCTTCCCCCTCGTCGTCGTCTTTTCCCGTCCGTTCCGTGTCACAGTCCTTTCCCAGATAAACGTGCTCAGAGGCTACTGTTGTCCATTCTCCATTCAGACGGTCCCTCTCAGATCAGCGCCGTGTTGACATAGCATTAGCATATATTAAGCCCCCCGCGTCCCACTGCGCTGGTGCTTGTGCTGGTGGAGGGGAGCGGCGACAGGCCCAAAGGGACAGCCCCCTCTCTCTCTCTCTCTCTTTCTCTCTCTCTCTCTCTCTCTCTCTCTCTCGCTCTCTCTCTGCCGTTGATATTCATTACTGTGGAGCTACACGAGGCTGGAGAGGCCTTCTCCCCCCTCGGGGACAGAGAAATACTCTACCTCCTTATCGGGGTTTTGGAACAAGGATTTTCTTCTGGGCGACACAACAACAGTGGAGCGGCCATTCCTCTCCGTCCAATGACTCCGGCGTCGAGATCCGCGGCGGCCCCGCCTTTAATCTCCCCCCGGTGCAACACGGCTCACCTCCGCAGGAGATAAAGGCAGACACACACACACACACACACACACACGTCAACTCACAAACAGAACCACTCACACGACTGCTATCATAAACCCAATTTCCGGAAAGAAGCTCCGTAAACTTTTCAAACTGAAAGAAACTCTGCATACTTTTCAAACTGTCCTACACACATCATCCATGCTTATGTCTTAGTATCCACGCACACACAGACACACAGATACACACACGCACACACACAAACGCGCGCGCGCACGCAAGCACACAGACAGACCACAGACACACACACACACACACACACACACACACACACACACACACACACACACTGTACAGTGTACTTGCTGATCAAGCACACAGAGTGAGTGGCGGCTGGTAACGTTAAATCAATGGTCTCGGGTGGCTAAGTGTAGCGAGTGACTTTATCCTCCCTTCCCCAGTCACGGGAGAGGAATAGCCGCTGCAGACACAGAGTCGAGAGAGAGTTGCTACCCAGAGGAAGTGTCGCATCTCCTTCAGTTGTTCTCTGCAAACCCCAGGCTTAGCCAGGCACTCAGCGCGCCCCCGATCCTATAAACCCAGGTAACGCTACACCACAACAGAGCCCAGTGACTAATCGTTATGGGTGGACACACTGTACACTCCTGCAGACAGGTGGTTTGTTCACCTGCTCGCGGAGCACCGTGTGTGTATGTCTGCACGCTTATGTCTGTGTGTGTGTGTGTGTGTGTGGTTTATCAGTTAAGCCCCCAAACAGAGAAAGTTCATCCTCTCAGCAGATCCTATCTGACAGCGTTGACAGTGCACGGCATCCTTAAGCCTGGGTGTGACCGCGTGAGAGCTGGCATGGCGCAGGTCAATTAATCACTGAGATCACTTAGGATTCCACAAATACCGCATGTGGCCGTGCTCAGGCGGAGCTGGAGGACTCCTCGCTCAGGTGACATTGTGGAATGGATCGCGCCGCGCACCTGACCGGTTTGGAGAGCCCTGGGCCCCTGGATAAGTGAAATGTTTGTTGGAGCTTGGTCCATGCATGCATGCCTGCCATGTTTTAGAATATTTTTAATCAGGGCCTTTTGTCACTATTGTTCACTTCAATTTATTGATCCTCAGTCGTCGCTGTCTGTTCCTCTCTCCAACTCTAGCCCAGGTGTCACTCTTGTTCGAGGGCCTCGGTGGGCTAGAAAAAGACCAGAAGAATTGTCTCCGCAACCTGGGTTTGCACTCTGGTGCTACGTCAGCGTTCTTAGGCCTGAATGGGGAGTGCCTCTGACACGTGATTCATATCAAACACGCTGATAATGACGGTTATTTGCCGAGGCCTACTGATGTGGTGGGACATCTCTCCGCAGAGCGTGTGAGACAGCGTCCAGACGTACCTGCAGGGCCCCGGTCGCGGGGGGGCCAAAGACAGAGAGCAGGACTCCTTAAAGAGGACCATCCCCACCTTCCTCATCCCCGGAGAAGACACAGGGCCCATTATCTCTCCCTGACAGCCACAAATTACTGCTGTCTCCCCGGCTCGCCGTTCCAATCCGCATGCATGAATGGAGAGGAACAGGCCCTTCTCTCTCTCTCTCTCTCTCTCTCTCTCTCTCTCTCTCTCTCTCTCTCTCTCTCTCTCTCTCTCTCTCTCTCTCTCTCTCTCTCTCTCTCTCTCTCTCTCTCCCTCTCTCTCTCTCTCTGTGTCTGACTCTAACGCTCCTTTTATAACATCAAACTCTCTGTCTGTTTGCTAAACTCTCTCTGTTGTTCTCCGTTCCTAAACCGCGGCACATCTTTGCCCAGAGAGTAGGGGCCCCAGCTCGCTGCCCTCTGGTCCCCCCCCGACACAGTGGGGTGTCCACGGGTAACTCTAGCCTCGGCAGGGCCCGTCCTGGGCGGCCCTAATTGGCCCTAATGTGGGCCCTGGTCTCCCCGGCTTCCAGAGCGGTAATTAGGCTAATGGAGGGCGCCGGAGCCGGAGGCTGAGCCAGCCCAGGGGTCAGCAGCCAGCGGGCCGACGGGCGGCGTCTGGCCCCTCACACTCACCGAGAACAAGGGGCCCTTTGGACAGGGACCCCAGGCTGAATGAACGCCCCTAATGGTCCTAGTGACAGTCATGTCTGCGCGGGAGACTGTCTCAAAGGCCAAGCGTCGGGGTCCCGGCGTGAAGGGCCAGCGTGGTGACGAGAGACACGGTGCCAACGATATGTCTGCCCCCCCCACATCCAGCCGTGTGTGTGTTTGCCTGTTCACGCACCTTCACGCTCCCAGACTTTCCCTGTGTCGTGTGTCTCTGTGGGGTTGGGCGCGCTTGCATGAAGGCGCCCCATGCACGCAGTGAGTGAGTATGTGTGTGTGCGTGTGCGTGTGCGTGTGCGTGTGCGTGTGCGTGTGCGTGCGCGTGTGCTCCGGCGAGGACTATGACCTGACTATTAAGCAGCAGAAACATGCACATGCAGCCAAAGCGTGTTGGTAATCCAGGAGGCTTAGCCCAGCATGGGGGGTGAGCGCTGCAGCACCACAGTCAATCCACCACCACCTCCCTTTCCTTTCAGGCTATTCCTCTCCCGTCTCAGGGACTCACGCTGCCGAGGGAGAAACGACTAGACTGCATATTTACCCTCTCCAACTTCCACCCCCACGGCCATCTTCATCGGTCTCTCTCTCTTTCCCTCTCTCTTTTCTCTCTCTCCGATGACTGCAATATCCAATTTCAATTAGCTTATCTATGTGGGCTCTCTGTAAGGTCTCTTGTCTTCGGCGCGCACCTTTATTGGCTCACCTGCCCATCACTCCCAGCGCATCGCTTGACTGGCAGGGCTGTGTGTGTGTGTGTGTGTGTGTGTGTGTGTGGCCGAGCAGGGGCTGAACACACACACAGACGCACCGTACCTGTGCGTGTTCACGTGCGTTCTCCAGGCATGGTGGTATGTGACACGGAGGCCAGGCAGGCACCGTGCTCCACGCGTCAGCTCCGCGGGCAGGGCCGTCAGGGACAGGGTGGAATGTGAGAGGCCTGTCAGTGTGCGTTACACGCCACGGGGGCTCCAGAATGTGAGGCATGTTCCCTTCCTCTTTGATCAATGACCAATACTGCATCCTCTCCTCCTCAGCGCAGAGGGTTAGAATGTGAGAGAGAGGGAGAGAGAGAGAGAGAGAGAGAAAGAGATAGAGAGAGAGAAAGAGAGATATATATAGAGAGAGAGAGAGCAGAGAGAGCAGAGAGAGAGGGCTGTGTATACACAGAGAGAGTGGGGGCGCGTGCTGCAGGCTATGGTGACCATAGAAGCGGCTGCTGTGCCAGCGACTGTCCTCACACATGGTGTGCGTCGCTGACGGTGATTGACAACGCGATGGGCTGCTGTGAGGGACGTGTTGAATTAACGGTGGATATCAGTACAAACGCAGTCTACGTTGAATCGTGCCTTTTTGTTTAGCTTAGGCTCATTTATCATTCTTATATTGAATTTCATAAACAGAGAAGACAGAGAGGATGAACAAGTGGTTGGAACACGAGGAAGGAAGGAAGGAAACGCAGAGACAACAAACAACAAATGGGAGGGGTGGGGGGGGGAGAGGGGGGGGGGAGAGATGAGAGGGAAAGAGGGAGAGAGAGGGAGAGAGAACAGAATGCTTCTTGTCTCTTCTGGCGGATTTAGCTTTTGTTTGAAATGAAAATTCGGAGTGTTTGAGGGATTACAGTGGATTGGCAGGCCCAAGGGAGCCAAGCAGTTATCAGTACACCAGTAATGTGGAGTATTGTAATCATCTCTGTGCACGTGAGAGTGTGTGTGTGTGTGTGTGTGTGTGTGTGTGTGTGTGTCTGCTTGTGGTTGTGTGCGTGTGTGCGTCGGGTAGAGAGTTGTGTGGGTCTGAGTGGCAAGCGGGAACGTTGGGTCCTGTGCAGAGGGCATCAACACGACGTCGCCAACCACACCATCTCCTCTTCCTCTCCCTTCACCTCCTCCAGAACCCGAGGGCTCACACACGTTCAACCAACCAGGGTCTGATTCCTCCTGGTCTAATGGCAACACCCCATAAGGAACCACAGTTACTCACTCATCAGTCATCTCTCTCTCTCTCTCTCTCTCTCTCTCTCTCTCTCTCTCTCTCTCTCTCTCTCTCTCTCTCTCTTCTCTCTCTCTCTCTCTCTCTCTCTCTCTCTCTCTCTCTCTCTCTCTCTCTCTCTCTCTCTCCTCCATCCAACCATTAGTCATTTATTCGTTCCCCTTCATCTTTGCCAGCAGCCATAGAAACCACAGCCACGCTCCATTGGGCTTGAGAGCTCATTTCATTTCAGGTTTGTGGCCAACTCCAGATTAATGTCTGTATTTTGACTTGCAATGTATAAGCTGTTGAGTGTTGGTCCACAGTGCGTGTGTTTGTGTGTGTGTGTGTGTGTGTGTGTGTGTGTGTGTGTGTGTGTGTGTGTGTGTGTGTGTGTGTGTGTTGTGTGTGTGTGTGTGCTAACCTGTGTGAGAGGGCGTCGCTGTCGTCCGTTGACTGCTCCCTCACCTTGTCCATTAGGCGGGTCATAGAAAGGTAATGTTGTGGTTGAAACATACCTGTGGGGATGACCCCACTCCTAACGTAAACACTACCTCAACACACACACACACACACACACACACACACACACACACACACACACACACACACACACACCTGACATTCCTCATCATTCAGACCGGCTCCAGCTACTCTCTTTAACACAGAGACAAACATACACACACACACACACACACACACACACACACACACACACACACACACACACACACACACACACAAATAAAGACCGTCACACAGTAACACTCCAAGACACGCCAAGCTGCTCCAAGGCATGGAGTAGTGGTGTGTGTGTGTGTGTGTGTGTGTGTGTGTGAGTGGGGGGGGGGGGTTGTCTAAGAAGCCACAACACACAGTCTTTTGCATAATTATCTTCCCCACAATGGCCAGGAATGCTCTCAGCTCCTATAGACAATTTACATTTCCATACAATTGGCTGTCTGTGAGAAGCCCAGAGAAACACTACTGGGTGATTTGTGTTTGCACTCGAGATCCTTTTAGAAGTCCAATAGTAACTCTAGCCCATTACTCTGACTAGATGTTTCGTGTTGTATTGGTGCCAAAACATGATCACGTACGACCCAGCACAGCTTCTAGTCATCTGCGGCGGCAGACTGTTGACACATCATATTTCTTTCTGAAACGTCAACTTGTGTCCACTGATAATATTGCTGGAGTTGGATTATGTTAGTTTATTAATAAAGTTGTCGCAAATAAAGGAAAGGCCTGTGATACAATTGACTACATACGTATTCGTTTTGATATGAAAACATATCAAATCTTTAAAAACAAATTCATCCAAATTCTATTGTATCACAGGAAATTTTCCTTCATTTGCGACAACTTTATTAATAAACTTACATAATCCAACTCCAGCAGTGTTATGAGTGGGGACACGAACGTAGAGCGCATAAACCAACCAGCCTATATATACGGTACACACACACACACACACACACACACACACACACACACATATTCAACTTGTAATTCGAGCTCACAACTGTTGTTCTATATATTTCAGGTAGAACACAGGGGGACCATCGGGACAGTGTTCCTTCATGTTGGAGGGGGGGGGTGACCATTAACAGCCTTGACGGTTTTGGGGTCAGACGGAAAGCTGTAAATACTGTTAATGATTACTGTCGCAGACAGGAAAATGCTGAATCATCTGGCTTACACGCACACACACACACACACACACACACACACACACACACACATACACACACACCGCACACCTATTGACTCCGTGCCAGGAATAATGGGCAGAAGTAACAAGACGCAACACCACAAAATAACAAAAGAAGGAAGAAAGAAAGGAGAGAAGAAGAAGATGAAACAAGGTTACATCTAAGCACCAGCTACATGGTCTCTAATTACAGGCCGTGTTTGGCTTTAGGAACCTGGGGGTTAAGCCTTCGTGTGTGTGTGTGTGTGTGTGTGTGTTGGCGCGTGCGTGCACCTCTCAGTCTGCGTGTTGAACACGCAGTCTTTTTGTGTCACTGTTTGGCTCTCCCCTGGCTGTGAGTCGCGTGTCTGTGTGCGTACGAGCATGCAGCGGGCTGTGTGTGAGTCCAGGCATCCCCGTCCCCTCTCCCCTGGTCATTAGACGTGTGTCAGTGAGCACAGAGCTGATCAAAGTGTGTGGCTGTGGGCCGGTGGGCTGGCCAGCCACGGACCTGCCTCTAATTGGCAAGGGAGGAAACTTGTAATGAAAGGCTATTAGCTCGGCCAGGAACCTCAGAGCAGCCAGGCGGACACCCGCAGAAATTGCTTTTGGTTAATGGACAGTTTCTCTCTTCTCTCTCTCTCTCTCTTTTTCCCTCTCTCCCTTTCTTTTTCTTTTTTACTCTTTCTAAATGCGTCTCCAGACTTCCCCAAAAAGGGGAGTTTTAGCGTGTGGTGGAATTGTGGTGGTCTCACGCCAATAAAGCTGGCATTATAGCCGGAGACTTTTTGGCCTTCGGTGTAAAAGGCGGACGAGTCTTTGTCATGCTTAAAGAGGAATCACACCGCGCTCTCTTCCAACGTTCATTTGTGCTGATGATTGTGTAGGGGGAGAGGTGCACTTTCTTTCTCTTTTCCTATTCTTTTCTTTTCCTCTTTTGCCACTCTTGCCCGGAGAGAAAGGGCTGAAGGGGGCCGTGAATGGAGGGAAGCTGTTGGCCACGGAGGCCAACGGGAGGGTCTGGTCGGGTTCTTTTGTCACTCCTCCCAGCGGAGACAAAGAACCGAGGTGAGAGAGAGAGAGAGAGAGAGAGAGAGAGAGAGAGAGAGAGAGAGAGAGAGAGAGAGAGAGAGAGAGAGAGAGAGAGAGAGAGAGAGAGAGAGAGAGAGAGAGAGAGAGAGAGAGAGAGAGAGAGAGAGAGAGAGAGAGAGAGAGAGAGAGAGAAAGAGAGAGAGGGAGAGAGAGAGAGAGAGAGAGAGAGAGAGAGAGAGAGAGAGAGGGGAAGGTAAAGACCCCTTTCTATTTTCCACCAGTCCAAGCTGCTTTGTTAGCCCTCTAGAGTTATCTATCATGCAGACGATGCGTGAAGTTCACCTTGTCAGAGAAACGCAACACGACCCCACCACAGACGGTCACACTGTGTGTGTGTGCCTGAGTGTCTGTGGGAAGCATGTCTCTGTGTGCATGTGTGTGTGTGTGTCTGTGTGTGTGTGTTTTGAAGTTTGTGTGAGCAGAATTCTGAGGATTATGGAATGCACAACAGGACTCAGGTGTAGTGCAGGCCTGTCTCCATCAAAAGACCCCCATCCCATCCCGGGACCACCGGTGACCCTTCCCAATCCCACCCTTTTCTGTTTTACTGTTGCCATTTTCTTTCCTTGTCCCCCTCTCTGAAACCAGGCGTGCATGCGTGTAATCTGTGTTGATGGATGGTTACCGCAACATCTCCAGAGTGGATGACGAAGAGCCATCTTGGCCCTCTGTTTGACTGTGCCCAGGGTCAGCTCACCACACAGCACGGAGAGCAGCCATTTTTTCTCTCTCCCTCTCTTTCGCTCGTCATTTCACTTTCGACTCTCTTCCAAACGATCGCTCAATTTTTAACACATACACGTGCACACATGAGTATCCCCTCCCCAAGAAGCGCACATGCGCGCGCACACACACACACACACACACACACACACACACACACACACACACACACACACACACACACACACACACACACACACACACACACACGAATGAATGCACACTATCCCACACACTTCTCTCATTTATGTTCAAAGGTGTAAAATAAAACACGATAGTCATTGAGTCACCTTTTTTGATCTCCTATCTCTTTGTGAGACAGCCAAAGCAGAGGCAGATGCCCTGTTCTGACCGCACTTTAACTAACCCTATCACCAGACCTTCCTCCTACGGACAGGGACGGTGAAGCAAACCCCCTATGTGGTGGTGGTGGTGGTGGTGGTGGTGGTGGTGGCTCTGGCTAATGAGATCCTGTGAAGAAGAGATGAGTGACAGAGATGGAGACTGAGATAGAGGCCGACCCACACATTCTCTCACCCCTGCCTCCACCGACTTCTGAGGACGCCAGTCTCCGCAATGCTCTCTCTCTCTCTCTCTCGCTCTCTCTCTTTTTTCTCCTTTCTGTTCACAGGGTTTATCAATGCATGACTTCTACAGCGGTGTCGCTGAAGGCATCCCTATCAGAGTTCACCCTGGCTCCGGTGTGTGTACCTGATGTGGACTCACTCGCTGACAATAGTCACAGTATCTCGGATGCAAACGAGCGCACGAATACCAAACACGCACACACACACGCACATACACACACACACACACACACACACACACACACACACACACACACACACACACACACACAGAGAAAAACCAACAAATATAATACCTGCGGTTTCTCTCCGAAATATACCCCATGAAGGCCTGCCTTTCAGATGGAAATATGTTTGTGTGTCACCGGGCGGCACAAAGGGGGGAGTCTGAGAGAGGGGCCCTGACTAGTGATTACCTCTTAAATACATATAGATTCCGCTCTCTGAATGGTGGGCTATGGAGTGGGAGATTGGGTTAAATTAGATGCTAATCATTTCCGTTCCCCTGTCGGTGAACTGATAAGGCTGACGGGACCACCACTCTGTCACGCCGAACGAAAGATAGACCCCATGCTTTCTCCACCGCTCTCTCTCTCTCTCTCTCTATTTCTCTGCACCCCCCCCCCTCTTTTTATGGTAATACAGGATGTGTGCCACCCCATTTAGATTTGTTCGACTCACTCCCTCTGTCACTTAGAAAAACGCCGATCGTCCCCTTCGCTGCATTTAATAACAAAAAAGGAGAGGAAGATAAGTTGTGCAGCTCAGACTGAAAGCAGGCTCCAAACACATTTACTTTTTCTTTTTTTCTTTCTTTTTTTTTCGCAGGGTTGAAATAGCCAGATTTAAACCCATATAGGGGAGGGGGAAAATCATAACCCACTCCCTCGCTTTGAACGAGAGAAAACAGGACGGGAGGGAGAAGTGTCGTCTGAAATCCTTCAGCTTGTGAAAGGCTCAAAGAGGGAGGTGATTGTGCCTATGGCTCCTGTCCCCTCTTTCAAGGGACAATTAGGCGCTTTGACCGAGTGATGACTGATTCTTGTATGGGGACGTATAAGCATAAGCTCATATATTGTGGACCGTTCACCAAATATGAAGACATTTATGGTGACGCAACAGACGGAGGATGGGTTGGCACATACACTAAAGCATCAATATAATATATTATTTGTTCATTTTAATAAAAATTGCTGCATTGTGTTTCAGTGGCTATAAAGTTAGTTCAAATTTGTTTGAGTTTGAGTTGGCCTTTTGTTATAATACGATACAAAATATACATAAAACAATTACAAACAAAACAAACTGTTTTCATAATTTTGCATTGGCAAAAGTTTTACTTGTATTACGTGTCCAAAACAGTTACGTCAATAAATGTATTGTAGTCTATCAACTATATATCCGTTTGAGTAAATGGAAGTTCCATTCGATGACTTTTCACAGTTGCAATGTGGGAGGAATATTTAAACGAAAATACGCTGCACTAAGTATTTTTCTTGCCTTTATGGGTGTTGCAACATGCAGTCTGTAGTCACTATAATCAGATTTATATGAGATGAAACAACGAAAGAACAGGTGCAGAGGCAATTTAACGAACCTTCAAGTGATATCTACAGTAAAGATTCCTTTTTAGTATGTCTATACAGTATATTTGAGTGTGTGTGTGCGCGCGCGCGCGTGTGTGTGTGTGTGTGTGTGTGTGTGTGTGTGTGTGTGTGTGTGTGTGTGTGTGTGTGTTTGCGTTGCGTGTACAATGCAAACCCCTTTCAACAGCTTTTTCCCATGGCTTCATGCACTGTGGGTTGACTGTTTCAGGTCGAGGGGGAAAATGTCCTTTGCGTTTTTCCACTGTCCCCCACAGTGCACTGGGGCAGACAGAGCGACATGCCTGCACAGTAAGCCTTTATTTACATTTGCAGTACTACTACAGGTGATCAAAACAACATGGCCGTCTCCCACGTTTATCCAGCTCCACTGAGATGTGTTATGACAAGCAGAGACCCACTGGCTTTCTGCAAGCAGCCCCAACATATTGCAACTTGAGGGCAAAGCACATAGACTTATTGAAATGAATGTATGTGAAGGAAATTTAAATCCATTAAACATACGCTATGGTGTCATGAAAAAAAAAAGTATTATTTGCTGATAATAAAATGTATTATGTTAATGTGACTGAAGCAAGCAAAGATGCCAAGCAGACCTTGCTCAAAATATATATAATTTAAATTGTATTTTATTTTGGTTAATCAAACAAAAGTGACTAAATGTCCAATTGAAAAGTGTGAAATAATTGTACTGATGGTGCAACCTCAGAGTTTTTAAAGAGAGTTGTAACTCGCATGTTCCGATAAGAGAAGAAGAAAGAAATAAGTGAATTAAAACGGACCTAATAACGAGAGACACTTCTGAAGCTTGTATGACTAGATACCGAATTTCAATTTGAGTTTGCGGAGGCGTGGAGGGGAGAGGCGGTGTTGTGTGCCTTTGATACCCTGCTGTACGTCCTCCTTCCCCGGCTGTGCTGGCTAATTTGTTCCCCCGGCCGTATCTCACCCCCTCCGAGTCTCCGTTTAGCATTATTAATGAAATTACACCCACTAAACTTTCTTTTCTTGTTTCATTGAATTTCTCGTTTTTCTTTTCCTTTATTTTTTTTTTCTTCAAAAGTCCTCTCAAGTATCTCTAGTTCCCTCTCATCTCATGCTCCTTTTCTCTCTCTCTCTCTCTCTCTCTCTCTCTCTCTCTCTCTCTCTCTCTCTCTCTCTCTCTCTCTCTCTCTCTCTCTCCCTCAATGTGCTTGTAAGTATGAAAATAAAATAATAGAATGAAAAGAGAGAACGTCATTAAAACAACCGAGGCATCAGGTTAATGATTTAGCTTTTTTTGTTTTTTCAATTAAGATAACGGAGCAGGCTCCCTCCTGACCTCCAGGGCACCATGGAGCATCAAAGCACCACTGCTCTTAATTGTGTTGCTATACTCAAGAAGGACATTTGAAAAGCAACGCGCGTTTGAAAGACAGTGAGAGTGAGAGTGAGATAGAGAGCGAGCACGTTCTTAGTGCATCAACCAACTCGCTGTGGTGAAACTCTTTCGGCTCGCTGTAAATATAATCCCCCCCCCCCCATCTCCCCAGGGTCCCCTCCCTCAGTAAAACCCCTATACCGCCACGAACATGGCTCTCTCATTTCAAAGTTGACATCCACTCAATCAGACCACTCCTGAACCGCGTTGTGTTTTCCTCCGCGCCGCAAACAATTAAGCGGTCCTTGCCCCCCCAAAACTCCCTTGTCTTTTATCAGTTCAAAGTTGAAGCTGTGTATGAAATTACCTTTTACCACATCAAAGTCATTAGGAAAGCAATTTGAATATGTTAATGTCAGGGAGATTAGAAACCTGCTGATGAGAGTGAATGCAGTGTGGTGCGGAGAGGAGGATGCCCACTAAGCATTCCTTCACACTTCACACTTTTCTGTGTTTTAGAAATTCCTTCTCGTTCACTTTTTTATATTTTTTAAATATGAGCGCCATTGCAGGTTGGACTCAATACAACATGCTGCAAAAAGTGGATTGCAGCATACAGATTTTGAAGGAGAGCACGCGAGATGTGTAAAATACAAACTGAAAAACAATATCTTTACCACACGCCTGTTTGGAACAGAATGCACTTCTGACAGAGTCAAACTAATCTATCAGCAAAAGCAATGAACTAGAATAAATATGTTTATATAAATATACTGTATACATTTTACATGTATAGATACATATACAATACTATACATTTACTCTTGGTTTTATTGTATTAATGATGTATGTACACAAATACATATTCAGCACATTTACTGTAATCTTGCTGTTAACTGTTGCTTTAGTTGGGCAGGTATATTTAAAAACAAAAAATAATAATATATATATATATATATATATATATATATATATATATATATATATATATATATATATATATATATATACTGGTGTATATATTCTACATAAATGCCTTTTCTGCACTTGGTTGTGTGTGGCTACTGGTGATGTTGGGGCTGGTGTCCTGTGAGAGAGCTGAGCGCGAGCCATCTTGAAGACGCCCCTCTGTTCAGTGAGTAGCCTAGCATTGCCCCCTACTGAAACCTGACTCTGTCTCTCACCGTTTTCCTCTCTCATCCCAAACCCACTCTCCACTCACTTCATCCACTCCTCTCTCCCCTCCATCTCTTTTTCAATCCATTTTACTCGTGGTCAGTGCCATAACTGCCTGTGCAATGGATGTTTTGTCTATATTTTGCTCTCTTGACTGGACAGGTATGCAGATAGGTGTAGATTGTTAACAGGCTCAGTGTGGTGTATGAGCCCTATGCCAGAGGTCACTTTGCATCATTCGGCAATGCTACGGTGATGGAACCTTTCTGCCAGCCTATCGTTTGCCAGTCCGACCTTCTCACCAGGGAATGGCAGAAACTGGGAATTTAGGAAGTGTTGACATTCCGCAGACAATCACGGCACTTCAGAGAGGGCCACTCCTTCTCCCCCTCTTCTCTTCTTTTTTCCTCTCTGCTCCCTCGTATCACTGTTTCCACTCGGATTCAGTCACTCAAACTACTAGTTTGGACGTTTGTAACCAGAGACCATCTATTCTGATTGCTATTTAGGCAAGAGGGGAGAATGGGGGAGAGATGAGTGAAAGAGAAGGGGGAACAGGGGCGAGGCTTTGCCCTAACCAGTCATTACTGGATCTACTCCAGAGGTCAAAGCTGCGGCTTGTTTCAAAGTCCCATTTAGTTTTTACACACCTTTTTTTATTTATTTTTTATCATGGGATGATTAATTACATTTTTAAGCAAATGATGGTGACGATTAATTAAAATATTATTTACTACATTACCCCTATGTTTCCCTCTTGATTTTGAGACTATGTCGATGTCGATAGGTGTGTGTGTGCTTTTGGCCCCTGGACCACGGGTCCCTTGGTGTGCAGGCCTAATGTCCAGGAGGCCCCAGGGCCTGGGAGGGCCACTGGTGCTGCTTAAATGCTCAAAGTTACTAGGCCGCTCGTTGCCAAAGCTGTCCGATTCAGTCCAGAAGTAATCCAACTCAAATTCCTTCAGCCTCAGTATCACAGGCCTGCACTCTGGAGAAATATGCTGCCAGGGCCCTGCCTCTGTGTGGATGTGTGTGTGTAAGAGAGTGTCTGAGTGTAGCTGTTTGTTTGTGTGTGTTTGTGGGTTGCTGTGAGTATAGTTGTTTCTTAGTCTGCACACGTACTGTACATTGTGGTTTGCTTTTGTTTGTGTGTCTGTCTCTGTCTGTGTGTGTGTGTGTCTATCCTGGCTTGCTTCAAATGTGTGTGTAAGTGAGTGGTTGAGAGCATGGTGTGAGTTTATGTGTTAGTTTGTGTATGTGTGTCTGTCTGTGATTTTATATGTGGAGTGTGTGCATCTGTGTGCGAGTTTATATGCAGTGTGTGTGTGTGTGTGTGTGTGTGTGTGTGTGTGTGTGCGCGTGCGCGTTAGTGTGGGCACACGTGCCGGAGCTGTGGTGCAGCGCTGCCAGAGCCCAGCCAGCTGACATTCAGACCGGCTTTTCTTGCCTGTCTTCCTGGCCACTCTCCCAGCCAGCGGTTTGTTGGCGGCCGAGGAGGAGGAGAAGAAGAAGCCACTCCATTCGGCTGGTTTAACATCCCGCGCGCTCGGCCCCCACAGATAAAACATTTGTCTCTTTACGAGGGGTTAACAAACCGAGAGGGGGGGCGAGCGAGAGAGGGAGAGAGGTTTGGAGAGAAAAAAAAAATGACCACTCTTTCTTTTCTTCTTTGCCTCTCGTTTACCTATAACACAATTCCCTCTCGTCTGTGGACTGCTCCTCTTGTGATTCCAGATGAGGGCTATTCTGTTCTCCTCCTGTGGTGGATATCAAGCTCTCACTTTGCTGTCTCTCAGGTAATGAACACCCCAGGGCTCCACCAGTCCCTAAATAAGCTCCACTATTTATCATAGCCTATCACCGTGTTCCAATGACTTTGTTTACTGATAGCTGATAACCCTGCTGACTCGAGAGCAGAACGACTGCGGAGGTCTGCGCCGGTCACTGATTCTGGCCGGCATAAACCAGTTGTACTTCTTGTGTGTTTAAATAATACGGACCACACAAAGAGTAATTATTTGTTTAAGCAACAGCAATTCCAGAAATTATTAATTACGGTTTTCCATATAATTTGAATGAGTCAAACTGTTTTGGCGAAGTAACATTGAAAGCAGAACACAAAGTAACAGCTTGAACATTGACATTTAATGAGTTGTCTGTATTTGCTCTTTCTCCGTTGGAGGGAAACTTTAAAGTGAAAGAGAAGAACAGCAGAGCTGAACATGACTTGAATCCTATTTAGCGCGAGGTCTGGGTTTGAGAAAGGCTTGCGCTCCTGGTTCTGTGCCTTCTTCATGTTCACAGCATCCCTCCTCCTTTCAGGCTCATCATATCTGGAATTAATTGCTTTTTCAAAGTGCTCGTGTGTTTGGTGAGAGTATATGTGCTCATGTATGTGTGTTTGTGGGTGTGTGTGTGGGGGGGGGATGTGTGTGTGTGTGTGTGTGTGTGTGTGTGTGTGTGTGTGTGTGTGTGTGTGTGTGTGTGTGTGTGTGCGCGTGTGTGCGTGTGTGCCGCCGTTCAAATACTCTATTGGTGGTACATTTGTGCGTTTAAATGTGTTGGATATGTCCCAAGTGTTTTAGTGTCTGCACAACAAGATTGCAGCGTTCATAACTATGCTTAAACCTCTCACTTTTTTTTTCCCTTTGTTCACATAATTTCTTTTAAACCCCGTACTTATCAGAGTAGCATATCGAAGAACGATAATTCCTTTGGTGTGATTTATGCTGGCCTATGGGTATCACGGTCAACATCAAAGCGACAGAGGGAGGCGGAAAACAGAAAGTCTGGGGAGCAACTGAAGCCCAGAGAGTCAGGACAGTCTGTCAGACAGTCTATTTTCACCGTTTTTGTATAAAATGTCAGCTAATGCAGTGTGGGCTGGCGCCAGCAGTGTGTACGGCTGTACGTTGGTACTGTCGGTAATGTGTTTATATAACATCCCTCACATTCCACGCTAAGAGCCTCCGACTCTCCCAAGTTCGTTCAAGCAGGACACACAATCTCACACAAACACACACACACACACGCAGCGGAACATTTTCCCACTCAAGACACATACAACGTCACACACACACACACACACACACACACACACACACACACACGCACGCACGCACACAACACACACACACACACACACACACACACACACACACACACACACACACACACACACACACACACACACACGCACGCACACACGCACACACACGCACACACACACACACACACACACACACACACACACACACACACACACACACACACACACACACACACCCGGCTCCCATTCTCAAATAACCAGGCCACATAACTGAGGGGATCCACTCCAGCTCTGGGCCCGGGCGCCTGTTCTCGGGGCTCTAGCCCCAGAGTGGGAGAGGGAGGCTGGGAGTGTTGTGGCTGAAGCCATCCATCAACGCCAGGCCGTCTCAAAGCCCAGCGCCGCTCGTCGGCCCATTGTGGCTGGACTGGGAGGGCAGGGAGGGGGTGTTTGGTGCATGAGGACGGGGACGGAAGGCGCTTGTTTCGCAGCGTTAGCTCGAGTTCACTGACACGACGCGAGCTCAATGGCTATGCGGATCCTGTTAAGGTGCGGGGGTTTCCCGTTCGTGTGTGACGAGGTCTCTATCGGCTGCGTGAAGACGAAGAAGGCTCCCGCAGAAGGCCAGGGGTTTCGGTGGCGTGTCCCTTTCCCCAGTCGCTCGGTATCTCCTCCCAGGTCCACAGCCGTGCACGGGGCAGTGCAGACGGGGGCCGTGTTGGCGGGCTCGGCCCCAGAGGTGTGGAGTGGCGCGGGATGGAGACGGCCAGCTCTTTGTGGGCGCTGCCAGTCCTCCATACACTCTCTGCCGCCATGCCAACGCCCTCCGCCCAAAGCCCGTGCCAGCCATCCCACTCTCCCTCCTTTCCCTTCCCTTCCCTTCCTCGGCCCTCCTTGAGCCACCGCTCCATCTGTTGCTTTGGAACGGACGTCTTCCTCAGCGCGTGCCTGTGCCATTGCGGAGCGAGACGCCATCTTGGCTCCGGAGCCCATGTCCCACACAGAGGCCCAAGGAGACCAGCGACAGCCACCTCCGTCACTGTCTCCGCGGATAATCCCCCCCCTCCCCCATTCGGCAATTAACTAGAAAGTGAAAAATGTTTATTTTTCAAAAGTGTATAAATACTTTTCAATAACGCCCGTTTTGATTGTGTACTCGTCACAAAGCCGTCGTGGAGATATGTAAAATAGAAATGTCTGACAATCAGGGCCGTGTGTGTGTCTCCGTGGAGGGAGGGGGGGGGCGGACGAGGCGAGTCAAAAGGCATTGAGTTCCCCCGCGGCATTGTGCGCGATGACACCCTAATCCGCCAGCGCAGCCCGCGCAGGTGTGGCGCGCCATTCAGGTCTTTGAGGCGCTTTCAGCGCGCGCCATGGCACCGCCGCGTTCGCCCTGATGTCTCAACAAGGAAACAGTGGATCAGTGTTTCAGCGGCTCGCCCTCGTCTGTCGCGCAGCCCCGGCGAGGAGCACATTTACAGCACAAAGATCCCCTTAGGCTGTCATTGTGTCAGCATTGTGCCCCAGCCTCTTTCTCCCGCCGTCGAGCCCTAACGATGGCTGATTCAATCCCGGGCGGAGGGCTTCGACTGCTGGGTGTCAGTCGCGCGGGGCACAGGTAAGCCCCGTCTGCCACAGAGACGAGCCGAGGGGGCGGAGCACAACTCAGGAGGAAGTCAAGGATTCGGGGCGCGGCTTTTATCGCTCCGCCGGAAAAGGTGTCAGCCGCCAGGAGAAGAAGGAGAGCGATAGACGTGTGGCACGCGAGGAAGAAAAAAAAAAAAAGAAGAAGAAATGAAAATATGTATGTGTTTATTCTATTATTGGTGGTGTATCTTATTGTCCCCGTGACACGCTCAGAATGCATGTCAGACGCGGGCTCAGGGTTTGTTTTCCCCCGCTGCTATGGGAGAGCTTACAGAACAGACCTGTTTACCGGTTCCCTTCAAAGCAGCCAGCCTCAACACCTGTGTGTCGGAGATGAGGCTTATTAAATTTGATGACCAAAAAGTGTCTTAACACTTTATCTTCCCTTTGTGTCGGCCCGCCGGTATCTGCTCCCCGCCAGACGCTCTCCACAGGAAGTCAGGAGCAAACGGAGAGATAAACAGGGCCATGTTTCCCTTCGTTCCCCTCTCTACTCTCCCTCTCTCGCTCCCCCTGCCCCCCGCTCCCCCCCCCCCCCTCCCCGCTCTCTCTTTATGATACGCCGTCATACACCCGTAGCCTTTGATAATTGCGCAGTCACTCAAAAAAAGTCCCAAACTGAAAGGCTCAGACTTTTTTTTGCTCTGTCTGTGGCAGGGGGGACAACAGTGAGCCCATGTTGTGGTGATTGTTTGGATGTTCCCTCTGTGTGTCGTTACTCAGAAAGAGAGATGATTGATAGACTGTTGGGGGGGGGGGGGGGGGGGGGGGTTGATCTGGCGGCTTCTCTCGGAATACGGATCAAAGGAACATGCATAGGGAAGTAAGCAGGCATGTTGTTTATCTCTGCTGAAATAGACTCCAGGAGATCATGCTGCTCTTTGAATGTATGGCAATTTATCACACCGCTCTACGGCAAAGTCATCCGCACAAAGCCCGTGTTATCTTTATACTCCTTTGACGTTATTACTCTGTACTGTAACTGTAGTCTCAGCAAGTCAATGCTAAATCATTATATGATGATATGGCATTTGTTAATAGAATCTGCCATTCAAAATAGCTTGATATATGAAATGTGGAGTTTTGAGTAAAAACAGATTCTTTCCCTCTGGGTAAAGTTTTGCAAGAAGGGAAAAGAAAAGTTGGACATAATGGACCAAAGGCAAGTCAAGATCCAAACATATTGTTATTCAAAGCCAAATCCAAGGACATTCAGACGTAAAGACAAAGTTAGCCAGAGAGAGAAAGAAAGAAAGAAAGAGAGAAAAAAAAAGTGTTTGTGTGTGAAAGCGTGAGAGAGAAAGAGACACAGAGAGAGAGAGAGAGAGAGAGAGAGAGAGAGAGAGAGAGAGAGAAAGATCTGTGCTGTGTCAGCAGTGAGCTTAAACTGACTCCAAAGATTAATCACAGGAAAACACATACACACACATACCCCCCCCCCCCATCACACACACACACACACACACACACTCACGCGCACACACAGACACACATACATTATCGCATAAACACTTCCAATCACGCACATACCACCACACACTGTGCACACGTACCCACAGTTGTATATCTCCCCTTCCCAGCAGTTCAAAGTGTGGTTGGTTTGAAACAGATTAAAAACTGTCTATGAAGTGATGCATTGCAATTGTCATAGCGAGGGTGGGAGAGATCTTTTTTGCATAAAAATCCCCTCTTTCTTCCCACCGCTATCAGCCAGGAGATGGAGAAGTCACTAATCCTGCCGTGGTCGCATTTGCATCGGTGGCAAATAAACAAAAGCACCCCATTTTTCATCTGCAGCTCCTCTACTGGAAGGCAACAAGGAGAGGAGGATATGAGCAGGGAGGCGAGGACGGAGGGAGGACAGGAGAGGAGCGCGGCGAGGCCTCTCCGTGTCAGAGATGCGCCGTGCGATGACGGGCCCTGGTTAATGGGAGCTACTTTGGCGTGTTCCAGACATCCATCTCGGCGTATCTATCCGACGGCACGTCCGTCTGTCCGTCCCTCGGTATGTCGGGCCTGTTTGTCTGCCTGTCTGTCTGAAGCTGGGCATGTTGGGAGGTGTGGTGCAGGGAGCGCTCAACACTGAACCCAACGGTTCGGCTGTATTCCATTTTCTTATTGTCAGTAAGAAAAACATAGTGGATCATGGGTGAAGCGGCCTGATGAAAGATGTTTGGATGAACGCACAGGTAATGTATAGAACTATGAAAACCATAGCCATCACTTTTAGGACATGCACACCCCTGGCCTCACAGAAAAGTCTCCGGGTAGGAAAACAGCGATAAACTCATACATTCCCCCCTCTCCAAGTTGCTTTGTTTTGGGGGAATCCAATCCCTTGTGTCTCTCATCATTAGGATCTCTGTCGCTGCGACAACAGCTGCGAGACACAATTTCACATCCGACGCTATCAAGCGGCCCCGGCGCCCACGTTGAAAACAATTTGTCGATTAGCTGTGGCTAAACACGCGGCCCCTTGTGCCTTTACTCCCCCTGACCCGTGCAGAATGAGATTAGCCACTCAAGGCGGGCAGGAGTGACAATCGGCCCATCAGATCAAATAGGCCTTATCTCTCCCCTCTTTGCATTGCACTGCCGTACTGTAACACACCTGGAGGAGAGTGTGTGGGGTGATTAGATTAGACTCATACTGTACACACACAAACACGGAGACCGATAAGAGACATTCGGCTATGCCCCCCCCCCCCCCCCCCGCCCCCCGGCGCCCGCCGCCCCCCCCCCCGCCGGGTGCCCCGGTGGGCAGCGCTTTGCTGAGCAAGGGGTGTGTGTGTGTGTGTGTGTGTGTGTGTGTGGGGGGGGGGGGGGCAGGGGTGGGGGGGGATTGCTCTCTGTGCGTGTAGGTGTGTTTATTGGTGGATGGCCACTTCCTCTGGAGAAGACCAGGCCTGTGCAGAAACCTCAACCCAGCTCCCTCTCTCTTTCTCCCCCTCTCTCTCTCTCTGTAGTAATAATGATTATGTATTCTATAATTGTGGCCGTAGCCTGGATCGGGGCTGTCCAGTTGATTTGGAACGTGCGGAGAAGGCGGTGCATTGTCTCTCTCTCCCTCTGTCCTCTATGCCTTGTAAATAATTATAATTCCCTGGCGGACGGCGGTGGCTGGACACTTCCATAATTACATTGTCAGTGTGTTGGCTGATTAGAGGGGGGCTGTGAAGTACGGTATTAAGCGCACTCTGTCTGCATGTTGAGTAGATGACCCCTATCTACCTCCTCTCTGGCCCTCTTTGAACACTGAGGGAGGGGTGGTAGGGGGGAAGCAGTGTGGAGAGCCAGGAGGAAGACACGGAGCACGAGGAGGACAGTGATGGTGGTCGATTGTTAGGGTCAACTTGATGATGCTCTTGTGTATCTCCTGTCACTAGCCACATAAGGGAACCATAGCTTGTTTTTTAGAGGGTACGATAGCCAAGGATCCTCGCAGCTATAGGCGAATGTGGTTGCCAGGTTGGCCCTGCCAGGATTTTTTCCCGGCTATCTGTTCCCAGTGACCTTAAGCTTTTCCATCGTAGTAATGTGCTGCAGATGAGGGGCACACAAACGAGTGGAGATAATAGACAAATCTAGCCATGAGCCGCAGGAATAAAAATCCCCACACAAACAGACAGCCTGTGTGTGCTCAGGGACTCCCCTTTAAAAAGCTGTAATGCTGATAAGTAATTATCCCTGCCCAAAGGCATATTGGGATTCACTGGAGGAGAGGAAAATACATTTGTATGATATGTTTGCCATACATAAACCTTTAAAGCATGGATTGCAGACTAAGAATCTGTGGGCCAATAATTGAATTAAGTGCCGTAAGTGTGTGTGGAATACCATTTGGTGTTTCTTGTATCAGTGGATTTCCACTGATCTCCCTTCCCCTACTGCTTTCTTGAATCCTCACAGTTTACTCTAATCACTTTGGATACAGAGGCGATGGCGCTATTTAGACTGTAGATTACAACGCGAACATGCCTGCTGGTCAGACACAGACAGAGTGAGAGGAGGAGATAGTCATGTGGGGAGTGAAAGAAGATTATTTTTAATTAGGATGTGGGACAAATTCAAGGAGAAAGTAACAAGGGATTAAAATAACATAACAAATGTTTCACACTTTAAATAAATTATATGATTTTATCACTTCATAAATCAAATATTTATCGTACTCCTACATACTGTACTTATTTTTTGTTAAAACCTGTAAAAAAAATCAGCAAATAGGTCTGTGCATCTATCGTAGAAAAAAATATATAATTATATAAAATACAATAATAATTAATTTAAACAATACTTCTGTAGTACATGTTTTACCTCTGGGTCCTATTGTCTGGGCTGTTTCCTCCTAAGCAAGAGAGTGAAAACTGTTTAAGTACATGCCAGTAGGACTGGGGAACACATGATTCAGATGCAGGAGAATTAAGCAACAAAACCCCTGCTGAGCAGGCATCTTTCAATCCAGTTGGATTCATGTAGGGTGAAAAAATATATAGAATTTAAATATAATAATATAAATGTGGCAATGCCAAAATATGCTGTGGGCTGGCTCTAAAATGTCAGAGCTAGCTGTCTTCTGGTGATGTCATGGGATCTATTCAACGAAACATTCAGGAAGGAAGGTCACCACTTGAAAAGCTCAATGCATTTTTGTTCTCACAGCACAAATTACTTCTCAAAATGAAATTATTGGTCCTTAAAGGATTATATCAAAATGAATACTGTAGCACCATATAATACATTTAAAAAAAGACCGGTCCCAGAAAACAAACAAACAGATTCAGTCATAAATTGCCCAACACTCCTTTTTTCAAGAATTGTGTAAGAATTTACCTGAACCATGACATACAGTTACCCTGAATTCCCCACAAGTTATTTTTTCATGCTTTGATTGACAGCCGAGAATCACATACAAGGTAGGGGGCGGAGCTGAAGCTGGTGTAGCCTGTTAGCTAGCTCTGGCCTGGTTTCCTGGTAGTGGCCCACAGGAGGAAGAAGCAGGCTAAAGCGATGTCCACATGAGCTCACGTGACTGCTGCAAAATGTGTATGTGTGCGTGTGTGAGCGTGTGTGTGCGAGCATGTGTGTGTGTGTGTGTGTGTGTGTGTGTGTGTGTGTGTGTGTGTGTGTGTGTGTATGGGGGGGGGGGGGGGGGTGTCAGGTATGACTGGGCCTGGGAGCACGTCACAGCTGAAAGAATAATACTAGTATGACCTGTTTACCTGTATGAAAAGGATGACACAAAAATGCAAGTGTGTACATGCGGGGCATGTGTGTACAGGGGACGTGTGTGTCACATTTCTCAGATGTTTTTACACAGTATGCAAAAACGGAAGCTAGCTAAAGCCATACGGTAGCATGACCTTTGCCTGTCCTCTCGCCTCTTCATGTGAACCCCACCCTCTAGACTCCCATAGAGCAGTAAATGTTGACAGATTCTGTTGTCACTTCCTGTCTTACGTGTCAGAACAGGCATCACTGTCATACCCCGAGAGAAACACCAATGGCGGGCAAAGACAACGAAGTGGATATCATTTTGCTCGTATATGTTTTCATCCATGTCTGCAAACAACCTAAAATCACTATGAGGAAATAGAACATGGTATCATACGGCTTTAAAAGGCCTCATTTAGGTAGCACACAAATACTGACATAAAGGGATCCTTCCCGAACGAATAAATGCGTTACTTCCTGCTGCGACAAAGGGTAGTGATAGAGTAATAATGAAAGAAAGCAAGCAGAGAGCTAACGAAACCAAGGACGTTAGTGATGGTATTGGGAAAGGCAGAGAGAGGAAGGGGAATCGGGGATAAAGGGTTCCAAAAGAGGGATAGGTGCCTCTCACCGGTCTAGGTGAGGGTGTCAGGATCCAGCAGCCGCGAGGGACGGCGCACAGAGAATAAATCAAACAAACAGATTGGGGCTTTGAGGATATTCCATCTGAAGCTTAGTGGTGCTGCAGTTGAAACACGGTAAGCCGTGTAAATAGGCCTGTGTTTACCTGTCTGCACGGCCCAAATTAATCACCCACGCCGCTGCGAGACGCCAGGGCGGAGGGAGGGGAGGGGAGGGAGGCGTAAGGAAAGGCGGGAGTGTAAACACAGCTAAAAGCTACTGGTTGGCACCATTTTGTTTTGGTTTGGATAGCGGGTGAGTGATGAGGCTGCAGCGCTGTGGCGAAAGGCTGGCGGGAGAGATGGACGAAGGCCGAGCCTGTGTGTGTTTATGTGTGTGTTTGTGTGTGTGTGTGTGTGTGTGTGTTTGTGTTCATGTTTTTTATTTATTTAGCGTCCCGTGTCATATCGATAGTAGAGCTCCTAAGTGTGTTTGAAGCAGCCTATTTTGTCTCACTCAGGACGGCGCGTGCGCTTCCCAGCGCCCGATGTGACACGCATGCACCGCTGATAGAATGTGAACGGAGATAAGTCGCGGCGGAATGAAAGCGGCAGGCCGCCAAGGTCGCAACGGTGTGTTCGGGATTTCCATGATGTGACGGGCGATGCCTTTTATTTCAATCATTAGAATTCTGCCGGGATCAGGGGGAGCTTTCGGATGCACGGAGAAGCTGGGGGTTTGGATTAGCGGTCCACGAAGGTATCGGCAGAAGGGAAAGACTCTCAACCGGCCTTATTATCATACCATTTCACATACCTGTGCCGATTAATGTACCTTTTCTGCCTTTTTTTTAGTGGTGGGGAAAGGTTTAATTTAATATATTCTGGGCGTTTAATCATAAGCTATGCGTTCCGAGGCTATGCAAAATGCTATTAGTGGCAGCGTGGATCACAGGCCGTGGGGAGCATGGGCTCTTTGATTTAAGCACGGGCTGATTCTTTAAGGACTATTCTCTGCCCCCACTTTAGAGGGGAACGATAACAGTGTGAAGAGCCATCAAGACAGAGAGAATCAAATCAGTATTGTACTATCAATTACTATCTCTGCCGGCAGGAACAGATGTCTGTCTTTCTTTGCGATGGTTCCTCTTTAAAATGTGCAGTGAAACATTCCCGTTAAGGTAGAAATTAATAGTACGCCTAAAGAATAAGTACAGACAGACACACACACACACACACGCTCCACATCATACGCAAAACACAAGTGTGGTATAAGCCATGGTTGCAGTGTGCTGAGGCTTACATAGAACATGTCTGGAAGTTCCCACTTCAATGGAAGAATAAAAATAAACTTTAGGGATTCAGTGACTTCAGGGCTTGGTGAAAAGGTCTTTCAAAGAGAATGGCTGTACTAATGTCTCTCCTTAAAGTCCTGGTGACATGTTTGTCCCGGCCTAATTCCTCTCCACGCCGACGACAGCCACGGCCCGGAGAGCGTCGGCC
Organism: Galaxias olidus; assembly: GCA_026901105.3. Classification (NCBI taxonomy): domain Eukaryota; kingdom Metazoa; phylum Chordata; class Actinopteri; order Galaxiiformes; family Galaxiidae; genus Galaxias; species Galaxias olidus. Next base: position 314,678 of record JAPMUY010005001.1, on the reverse strand, counting down.
GCCCTGTCACACGTCCTTTCTCTCGCTCACTCTATCTCTCTCCCCTTCCGCCGCCCGAGGCCAAAGGGTTTTCCCGGGTGCCTCTGGTGTGAAATGCAGCCTGTCATTACGGCGAGGCCACGCACAGGGGCTTACAGGGGAGCCATCAGGCCCGGTGATGGCTCTAGTGGCGCGGCGCACAAAGCCCTTTCTCCTCATTGTGTCTCAATAACTTTCCGAAAGGAAGCTAATCCATTCTGCTCTTTAATTGCATGCCACGTCCCCCCGATGTGTCTCCCCCATCTCGGCACAATGGGAAAGAAACACTTCTCTTTTTTTTGGGGGGGGGGGTCGTCCTTCGTAAAGATTCCCATTTCAAACGCCGTAATGAGTTTTTAAAGAACATAATGGACGCTATATTGTATTATATGTTATGGCAGGAGGGGAGGATAATAAAAAAGAAGAAGTTCCTCTTCAAATGAGGTTTGTCTTTTCTGGCATCGGGGCAGGAATGTGAGAGGGAGTGTGTGAAGGCGAGAGGGACGTGAGAAGGGTTGGCGCGAGCGGATTAAGGTCTAAATTCTCCTGTTCTCTACTCAAGACAAGGCAATCCAATGGATTGATTGGGACTTTTAATTAAACATCAGTAATTATGCCCCAAATCTGGCGTTTGAAAAGAAAGCATTAAAGTAAATTTTGCGGGGCTAATTATCAGGTCTTGTCCTGACGTGTGTGTGTGTGTGTGTGTGTGTGTGTGTGTGTGTGTGTGTGTGTGTGTGTGTGTGTGTGCGCGCCCAGGCTGAGCCTGTGCTGCTGTTTGGGGATAAAAAGCACACAGTCATTAAGCCCGAAAAGGTCTCTTAAGAAAAGGTTGAGATGTTATGTAGGAAGGAGGAGAAAAGTACTTCTAACGGGGAACAGTCTGATTTTCCTTCTCTTCCTTTAACTTCCTCTGGATCTATCCTGACCCTCCTTTTGCCCGCTATCAATCTTCAGATTAAAAGGCCCCGAATCATCCCCTTTTTTTTACATTTGTCTTTTCATAATTTTTCACATGCCATCTGTGGAGAGTATTTGACACAGTCCAGTTCCTCTTGAATGACGACCAGCCTTCCACTGCTGACACGCAGGACTCCATACGTCTGTTTTAATTTCTTTTTTACATTACATTACATTAGCTTCACCCGGTTTAAGGAAAAGCTAATACAGGGTTTGATTTGAGGGCGTAAAGCAGAGCTGTGGTTTGGGCTCAGGACTCAATCTAGAGGCTGGGGATGATGGTGCTGGAGTTAGGGGGTTGGCCGGCCTGATTAGGCCGTCTTAGGCAGGGGAGTCATATATGTGCTATTTCGCTGATAGGCTGGGAATCTGGATTTCCTGCTTCACTGCGCTCGCAAAGCTAAACCCATCCAACCGAGGAGCTAGGCAAAGTGGGGAAAGTGATTTTGCTCCAGTCTGCACACACACGCACGCACGCACAAACGCATGCCCATACTCCCGCACTCACACACACACAGACATACATACAGATGCACACACACACATACACACAAAAATACCATGAAGCTCATCATCTTTGCAGCACCTAAAAATAATATTGACTGGAAGTATGTGTGTATTTATGACTTGTGTAGAAGAGGTGCATTTTTCTGTCTACGTTTCCAGTGAACTGTTACGTAAAGTGCACTGAAGATCTTGTTCCGTGTGCTGCAGAGAGTGAATCATTCCCATAGGTTACAAGCGGCAGTGTCAGAGACAGGAATGACTGGCTTTCAATGGCATGAGCTCACTACAACTGCTAGCATTTTAGCAACATTTATGTAACCCCACCGCCCACCCCCCACCCACCCGCTTCACTTCGTTCAGCTTGTTTGTCTTTCTGTGGGTCTGTCTATATGTGTTCGTCTGTCCGTCTGTCACCCGAGCCTGCCCTCCGAAGACGCTGCAGCCCCTGGACTATTTAGTGGGGACACAATTCCGCAATTGTACGAGCAGACAAATGGCGTGTAGGACAGTCGGGGACGGTGGAGGTGGGGGTCCCCCCGCTCCCGTCTCTCATCCCCACCTGTCCATCTGGGCCTTGGGAACAGTGGGCGAGCTGTGTGAGTCGCCAGCGCCCGGGCTCTTCCCAACAATTACCTTCAATTACTGCTCACTGCAGTGTGGCCCAGTGAAAAGCACCAGCATTAGGAGGAGGCTGTGCTCTCTCTCTCTCTCTGCTCTCTTTCTCTGCCCCCCCACCATCTCTCTCTCTCTCTCTCTCTCTCTCTCTCTCTCTCTCTCTCTCTCTCTATCTCTCGCTCTCTCTCACTCTCCCTGTTCTCTCTCTCTGTCTTTCTCTCTCTCCATCTCTCGTTCTCTCTCCGCACTCTCTTTTGCTGTTCTCTCTCTCTCTCTCTCTCTATCTGCTTGCTCAGCTCTCTCTCTCTGTTCTCTCTCTTACCACTTTCTCAATGCTCTCTCTCTTTCTGTCTTCTCTCTCTCTCTCTCTCTCTCTCTCTCTCTCTCTCTCTCTGCTCTTTCTCTCTCTTTCCCTCCCTCCCTTCCTCCCCTCTCAGCCATGGAGTCTGGCCAGGTTCCAGTGAAAGCGACCCAAATAGCCCCCCGCTCACTTTACACGCCCCGCGGCTCACCTTACACGAGCCAGCCCCAAACAGAATACCTCACCAGTACACCTTTAATTCACCTCTTTCATTCCCTCACTTTCTCAAGTCACCCCCCCCCCCCCACCTACCCCCTCCTTTTCTCTTTCTCTTTCTCTTTCTCCGTCCCCTGGCTTCGCTCCTCTCTCCTCCCCCTTCCTCCCTCTCTATCTGCCTCGTCTTCACAGTCCTCCTTTCTGGGTGTCTCCCCTGGGAGCCTGGCAGCCTGTTTGTGTGGAAGGAGAGGGAACAAACACCTTAATGACAGTGCCCCCGGGGGTCCCAGCATGTCGCCGGAGAGAAAGCTCATACGCAAAATGCCCCTTTTGTGCGGCTTGTCTCTGCCCTGGTACGGCTCAGGGCATGGTATGGGCGCTCACTGCCCAGAGACCCACCCTCCCCTCTCTATCCACGCATCTTGATCCACGTCAACGCGGGCACAATGGCGCAGGTGCGGACACACAGCCCACGCTATCGACAGGGTTGTGTTTCTATTATCAGGCTAATTAGCGCGTATCCCGACTCCGGCGCGGCGGTATAGACAAGCAGGGCCCAGGTACCCTCTCCTCTGTGGCGCTCTCTCCCAGCGCCGCCGCGCTGAACAATGTGCTGTGTGTGTAAGCCCCGCTGTGAGCCCGGCTCAGGTCCATCTCTGTGTCTGCCCGCTCTGGGCCCGCGGACAGGGGTCCCACTCAGAACAGGACAGCTGTGTGCAGGATGGCCGGGATCACGCTTCTCTGTTACAGACACAGAGGGGGTGTGGGGGGGGAGTGATGGGGGAGGGATGACCACCACCATCCAGCCCAGCGTCCCCCTGCTCTCCCGCCCGCCTGCCTGCCTGCCTGCCTACAATCCCAGGAAAACCGCTCCAGGGCTCCCCCTGTCCGGATCCCAAACCTGGGCAGAGCCACTGCTATTTGTGCCTCTCTCTTTCAAGGCCAGCCAAGACCCTCTCTCCTCCACTGTCCCTCTCTCCACTCCCCTCTCCGCAGAGAGGCGCCCATGCCACCTGGCAGAGTGCACCCACTGGCTCACTGATGTGTGGCTGTGTGTGTGTGTGTGTGTGGCAGTGTTTTGTGTTTACATGTGTGGTTTTCGTGTGTGTGTGTGTGTGTGTGTGTGTGTGTGTGTGTGTGTGTGTGTGTGTGTGTGTGTGTGTGTGTGTGTGTGTAGTGAGAGAGAGAGAGAGAGAGAGAGAGAGAGAGAGAGAGAGAGAGAGAGAGAGAGAGAGAGAGTATAGCTCTATGTGTAACTTTGGCACCAGGTGTTAGAGAGAGAATATCTGTGTTCCTTTGTTGGAGTATGTGTATGTGAGTAATAGCGTTGTACGTGCTCGAGTGCATGTGTGTGTGTGTTGGTTGTAGTCCCATTCCATTTAGCACCGGGGGCTATTCTCAAACGAGTCAGTGCTTTGGCTCAGCGTTTGCAACAACGGGGTTTGTCTGCCCCCCCCCCCCCCCCCCCCCCCCCCAACACACCACCACCACCACCAGCAGCACCAGTCCCTCCAGCCGCTGGTGGCAGTCAGCCAGGGATGGCCAGGCAGACAGTATCCCGTGACGGCCCGCCCGTCCAAGCCTCTCTTCAGACCACCCTCCAGCACCTCTAGCAGACATTAGCATCCTAGCACACAGCCTGCCCCCCCCCCCCCCCGCTCTGCCTGGTGCGAAAGGCGTGGCCTGGGTAGGATGTGACGCTGGGTACGGAGAAGAAAAGGACTAGGAGCCCTCTCTGACATCTGGGCCTCTGCTGCTGTTTTGGGATCGCACCCTCTCCAGACAGAGGAGGCAAGCAGGGTTTGTTTTGCTGTCTCTACCCCAGCGTTCTCGTTTTCTGTCCAACAGTCCTGGCTGCGCAACACCGTTTATTCACGGTTCTCCTCTGAGCGGGGAGGGGAGGTGCGCTCTCCGACATCGGGTAGAGAGCGGCGGCTGGGCAGGGGCCTCCGTGCGCGGTGCTGAGTCTTTCTGCCTGGACGGGGGCCGGGACCACGCCCGCTCACACAGCACAAACCTTCAGTTGACAACTCTGTTCAATGGACAGTGCCGAGAACAAGGCACTTGTCCGCCTGCACACACACACCTCAACGTGCGCACGCGCGCATGAAAGCAGCGCGACCCGTTTATCTGTTCGAAAAAGGAAAAAGTACGGTTTCAAACAGACTGCAGACCAGCACAGACTGATTCTGTGTGACCGGTGTTTTTCCGTACTTCAATGCCAAATATGAGGAACTCCTGAAGAGAAAACTCCCCCAGATAATGCTTCTATCCACTTTAGCACAAGACAAAGTGACGGAAAGATTGACACTTCCGTGTTGTCAACCAACTCCCTCAGCATCAGGGAACAGAAGAATAGTGTTTTGTGTGAATGCGTTTCTCTGCATCGTCTTTGTGTGTGTGTGTGTGTGTGTGTGTGTGTGTGTGTGTGTGTGTGTGTATGTGTGCTTGTGTGTGTGTGTTTCTGAGTGCCTATGTGCGACTGCATGTGTTTGTGTGTGTGTGGGTGCGTGCCCCTGTTGTTGTTAAACCTGTTATTGGGTCGCATCCACACTCGTGTTGACACCTTGTGATTTTTGTGGTCTGTGATAAGCACCAAGTAAGGGACGTGGAGATGAAATCTTGCCCCGTTCTTAATAGGCCTGTTGTTTCAGGCGCGTCAGATAGTGTGAACACACACTGAAACAACTCTGATACATTTCAGAGGTTATCAGATCTGTAGTTGTCTGTGTCTCTTTGAGGCGGCGTGCCGTTGAGTCTGAAGTAATATCAGCAATCCACAGTCAACTTGATGTGCTTAAACTGGGGCCTCCGTATTCTTCGGGGCGCTGGGGTCTATGCAGTTGCGAGTGAGCACACATGAAGAAACACACACACACACACACACACACCTACACACACACACGCATAGGATAATGCTGCAGCAAATCATTTATTTTGCTCAGCGTGTGGGTGTGTGTGCGCTCCCATGCATCACAAAGACACGATAAGATTTGAGTTGTTTTTCCAATTAGAACTTACTGAAATAGTGATCATTATTTTCCCCTCAATTAAATGATACAGACTTCCACAAGAGTAGCATTTAATCAGTTTGTAATTAATACTCTGGCTGTGCTCTTTCAGAATGCTTCTCTCATTCCCATTAAAATACAGCCAATGATTGTATTTGCTTTGTACAGAAGATATCACTCGGAATCTATCAGGACTTAATCAAACATTTGCTAGAGCAATTTCAATAACAAATAGGTTCCTTACTTATATACTTAGATATATGTACATATATTTATCATATATAAAGTACAATAACCAATTGATGCTCCCACAGGTAATAGGGCAAAATATTGTTGTTCATTAATGAGATCGCTTTTAAAAAATGCACACGAGTATGCACACGCTCTCTTTCCCTCACAGTGTACACGGACATGCACATACACACACACACACACACACACACACACACACACACACACACACACACACACACACACACACACACACACACACACACACACACACACACACACACACACTCACCGTGGATAAGGATCGGGGATGAGCTCAGGTGATTACATATTAGGCAAATGCTAATTGCAGGGTCTGTGCACTAAGTACTGTAAGAGTATTAATTAAACAAGCCCATTAATCAAGGCTTTTGGCAGTGATGGAGGGAACTGAATTCCTGCTATTCTTGATCTTTAATGTGTGTGTGTGTGTGTGTGTGTGTGTGTGTGTGTGTGTGTGTGTGTGTGTGTGTGTGTGTGTGTGTGTGTGTGTGTGTGTGTGTGTGTGTGCGTGTGTGTGTGTGTGTGATGGTGAGTAAGTGAAATTATTTCAAAGCCCTGCAGAGCAAAAGGGAAGAGACATTTAATGGGAGGCCTGCAATTATAGTTGGGAAGCAAAGTAAGTTAGCATTTTCCGTGTGCAAATACATGCTACTAACAAAAGGAGAGGGACATGCAGTCATAGTAGTGTGGGTTCAGAGAGTTTTAGGTTTGCTGAACACTTTTACATAACCTGGTATTACAGGGAATTTGTCACTGTGCCCCAACCAAGCCAAACATATAATTACCATGTGTCGATTCACATTCCTCTCATTACAACAAAGCAATTTCATATTCAAGAGCAATGAATATGGAATGATCCATATATTCACATATTCTACCAAAGACAAAGTGCAGCTATGTGACCTTTATGAAGTTATGTTATATTAAACAAATACATCTGTGTTTTAAAATATTCATAGCTCAAGTAGAACTCTCCGCGCTTATTCACAAAGTTAAAGGTATAAATTATACACTGCTTCTTATTAGAGCTTTGGTGAGTATGGGAAGCTTTAATTTATACATATGAATGTATTTAAGCCCTGAATATGCAGGAGGGCGGAGTAGGGAAGGGAAGGATTGGAATCCTATTATATCATCACTGTTAGATGTAGACTGGTAAGCCCTGTGACTTGGAGCAGAATGAGGCTGGAGAGACAAAAGGCATCAGTGCTAAGCGACTGAGGTGATTTTAATCGTTCGTTCGAGGGTGAACGAAAAAAAATAACATCTGAAAACCAATTCAGCCAACAAAGGCCTGAGTGTTCCCTTGTGGGAAAAATCGAAGAGGGAAAAAGAAGACTGAGTGAAATAATGAATGGAAAGAAAGAGGGTTTTATCAAGGTGTCGAGTTGGCGGACTAGGGGTTGGGGAGGTTGCAGCGTGGGGCAAAGGAGGCAGGGATTTGGAGGTGTTGGGCGCTACGCAGAATTAAAAACTTCTTTCAGTCAGCCGAGTGAAGGTATTTTCATCCAACCACTCTTCAAAAGTGGACATCCTTTTCCTGTCCATTCCCATGGTCAGTTCTTCCTTGTGGGAAAGGATGGATGTCCCTGTGGCACTCCCACTCACTCCCAAAATGGCTGCTGTGGGTTAAGGAGTGGACGCTCAATTTGTAGAGGGTCTAACAGTAAAAGAGGGCTGTGAGAGACGGGGATGGGTGGCGAGTCAGGTTACCCTAATAGGCATGCTGGGATCAGGCCCCGCTCTGATTGGTCTGTTAGATGACTGTCCCGGGCTCAGGGCCCAGTCAGGTGCCTCCTATGGCTTTGTCTCCGGACGCTCTGTTCAAACCAGGAGGCATGGAGAGAGGAGCTGCCACAGAAAGTCACCCTAATGAATAGATAGGACGGTGGGACACACATTGTTTGCGTGTTAGTGTTAGGAGATGAGAGGTCCACAGATTACTGTTAGATGCACTATGAAGTTATTTTACCTTTCAGCCAGCATGCCATGGGTGAATTAAATCGACTGACTGTTATGAACATTAGCCTACCGGTATTTACAAACTAAATGTACTTGGTGCAGTTGCACATCAGTTCAAAATATGAAATGTATTTTTTTTGTGGGTTTTATTTGCTTATTCAAATACATTTTGCACTTTGCATGTTACGGTACCACCTTTAGTTAAGTCAACACAATGGGTTTATACAATTAAAAGTAAAACAGACTAACACACACACACACACACACACACACACACACACACACACACACACACCCAGCATACACACACACAAACACATACACAAGATAGGATGAAGAACTTGTTCTGTGGCCGGCAAAAACATTGAGTGGTTTCTGTTGCTCCATTTTTCAAAAAGTAGCACAGTATTAGAGAGTGGAATCAAGGTTTGGGTGAGGTGATTCCTGTGATGTACACTGAGAGACTCGCTAGCAGAAGTAAAGATACCCCACAGAATACCGCCTCGTTTGAGCCACAAGACACACACACACACAAACCCGCGGCACAGTCCTGCAGGCCAGAAACACAGGTAAGACCAAATAGATTATAAAGCCTTCTGCTATAGTTTTCAGATCATATCAAGGGTGCTGTCTAAATCATTTCCGCTTATTTCAGAAAAGAAGTCAAATTAAAAACATTTATTACACACACGTAAAATAAAAATCATCGTAGTTATGGCACACTTTAATGTAGATTCCTGTTTTAAGGTTAGCAGCCCTTACAGTTTGATTGTGAAAGTGAAGAGGGATATGGACTGAGGTTGGGCTCTCGTGACAGCAGAGCGGAGAACAAACTGCGGCGGCTGAGTTACAGTGGCAGATGAAGGTGCCTTAACTCTTTTTCATTACTGTGTATCTTATCCACGCTCCTTCAGAATCACTTTGCCGAGGTCAATGAAAAATTAACTTGAAATGTATACCTCCTGGAGCAATCACTCCACTCAATTCTGAAAATGTCTTCTGTGCTTCAAATTGTGGGAGGGGAAATGAGGATAGAAAATATATCCTTACAGGCACACTTTCAGTTCACGCAGTGCAAAGTTTAAACGAAAATAATCACTTATGCCATGCCGTGAAAATGGGCAAATTATCAAATACAAATTAATTAGTATTTTGAATCCGTGTTCGGAGCAATGAATTGCGTTTAGAAAATTAAAAAGATATGGCTTCTCAGTGTAGCAGTGTGAGTGTGTAATGTATTACTTGAGAAAAAAACACTTCATAAAAACAGCCACTCTAATTTTATACATTAGTCAACGGGAATGATTTCCATAAGGGGGGTTCCCTAGAACTTCATTCCTGTGGATTTCTAATTAAAATGCATAGAAATAGAAATGGAGAGCATGAAACAGATATTTATCATATTTAACATCCATTGTTTAACCCAGACACAGGTTAAACACATTCCTTGTTGTTTGTTCTACTGTCACTGTTACGCTATTAGTTTGAAAGTTCAAGAACAATAATGGTAAAAGTAAAAATTATTGTTTATTTTAACATTTTTATATATTTTGAACACTTTTCAAGAACAGCCTGCCTTGGGCATTGACCATGTTCTTTACATAAAAGGCAAGCCGTGATATTTTAATCCGATGTGTGACTATGAATAGTATGCAGGTCAACTAAATGCCCCTCTCCCACTGTTCACACTCTCTTATAGGAGGCGAGGACACGTAAAACATTTTGCTGCTCCATTGTCTTTGACTAGAGGTAGATGTACCGGCCTCTGTCCACACCCATAGGGACTCAGAAGCTTATCTGGCATCTCCATTCAATCGGCCTTCAGACATCATGTCCATTCAATCCTTTATCCTTGACGTCATTATTTTCTATTCCAATGTTCCTCTCTACGTTCTCTTGATCTCGGAACTTTCAACAGAAAGGGTAAGTGTTTGTGATGGCATATACGCTTCGCCACTCACTCAACTCGCTATTATGTGGCCCTGAATAAACGTTTGGTCGGGGCTGGTGGTAAGGCGGGCAGGAAAATGCGAGGCACTGAGTTAATTAACGCTGTGTCGGAGAGGCAGACATAATAGTACACCTCAGAAAAAGACTTGACATTGAGATGGACGGATAAGTCATTAATTGGTTTTCTTATTGATACAATGACTGAGCCAGAACAAAAAAATGAAAGGTCAAGGCGTCTTTGACAGGGACCACAACTATATTACGTGCCAGAGTGGTGGAGTATGAAAGGGGACAGATGCAAAGTCGATGGGAGATAAAGGAGCGGTGAAACAAAGTAATTACACCTGAGGCGCGGGCCCGGCCGCTGTATATGTTGATGCAGGTCAGGCAAGCCGAGCACTACAATCTCCAGCCTTAGACACACCATATTTGTCTCCAGCCAACCGAGGCCTTCATGCCTAGCTCACCAACCCACCCCCCGAGCTTCTTTTTACCGCTTCCCTTCCCGCCTCTGTTCCTCGCCTGCTCCCGGGAGAGAGCAGTGACACCCAGCTGAAACGCATATAATTCCAGCACTGAGATGAATGCGGCAGATAGGGCGAGGAGGGGGAATACGGGGAGATAATTACGGGCGATACTCATGATTGTGCGCGCGGCGGTGTGAAAAGGTGGGCCGCAAGATAAAACACTCATCAGAGAGGGAGCGAGAGAGTGCTGGATAAACAAACGCAAGGAAGGATGGAACAAGAGAGGGAGAGGGGGAAGAAAGGAGAGATAGAAGAGGAGAATGGCAAGGTTAAAGGCATTGAGATTAAGGTTATGCCTTGAATAATCGAAAGGGATTCAGATAGTATTTAAAGCAGCGTAGATGAGACGAATTTTTCGTCACACATTTTCTAAATCGTAGGGGTCAATATGTATGAATAAGACAATCAGAGATTGGATTAGATTGATTTACATTGTGATTTTTCTAAATCAATAATATTGAATAAGTAAATTAAGTTACTACATTATAATAACGTATTATTTTATCAGTTTTTAGTTGCTCTACCAGGGACATAATACTTATTTCAGCAAGACCGTTACAGGATGTTGCGCAATAAAAAATGTGTACAGTGGTCAGAGCAAAAAAAATGCTTGTACGTATAGTCTTTCGGAAAAATGCGATGACCAAGATAAGACATTTTCAGAACTAAGGCCTTATTTCGATATGCGTCTGGTAATCCTAGACGTGCCCGCGTGGACAGGTGTACACTCCCGTGGCTGCAGCAACTTTGATTTGATCACTCACTCCTCCCCCATACCGTCTGACCCTTTCTTTAGTGATGAGAAGCATCGATAGTCGTGTGAATGATTAGGATCATTAGGATTGTATGCTTAATACTTCAGTATCCACAGTTGAATATTTCTTACCTCTTGATCTGATGACTTTGTTTGTATACTTTGACATAAGAAACATATTGCCATTTTGGGAAATGTGTTCTATAAGGTTTAGGTGAAACAAATAGATATTTACCCTTTTGTATTGTAATTATTTTGTACATATAATGTGAGTGTGTGTGTGTGTGTGTGTGTGTGTGTGTGTGTGTGTGTGTGTGTGTGTGTGTGTGTGTGTGTGTGTGTGTGTGTGTGTGTGTGTGTGTGTGTGTGCATGCCCATCATTGTGTTTTGGTCTTTATCATTTACAGCCAATTATCAGAATCATTACATTATTGCTGCTTCTCTTTTTAAATTTAATGTAGTGAAACATAATAACATTTTTCTTTCTTGAATTACAATGAAACCTTACCGAAGCCTGATTTAGGCTAAACTAAAGTATATCTAATATATCGATAACGTTCACATTTAATAATAACACACACAATATTAGGTTCCAAAGGCCAAAGTTTCACTGTGTGTGCACTGTTCAAATAATATGGCATATAACACAATATTTTTACCTTTGGCTTATTCAACTTCCATTTTTCAGTCTAGATCGTTATTCTTCTCTGAATGTATTTCTGCAAGATAAAAACAAATTAATTTGTCAAACTGTCTTTGAATAAATGCAGTTGTCATCACGTCCTGAGAGCCGTGGCGGAAGTGGGATCCAGGATTTATTAAAAATCAGCCTTCTCTCTCATCCCCTCTCTGCGAATGCATTCATCTTTGTGACGAGGGAATATGAGTGAGATCCCAATCACTGCTCAAGGTTCTTTATTGAGGTCTTTCCAGTGCTTTTAGGTGAGCCCGTCTGCCTGAGATCCGGTGGGCTTTCACAAATAACTAATGGCATTGCTCCTAGGTTTTCAACCACCAGTTCATATCGGAAAAGTATAGCCTATAAATCACCTGGCGAGATTTAAATATTCATAATATTTTTTCTTTCATAAACAGAAGACACAGTGAAGTGATGAGTGGAATCAGATGACGGCGTTATTTAAGATAAAACACTTCAAAACACTTTCACTTACACAAACGTATCCAAATAATGATTCAAAACTTCATTATATTTGCCTAAAGGTGCTATCTAATTGATGCAATGGTTAGCTTATCAGTTTCAGAATATATATATTATGTAAGAATGTAAATTATGCGTACTGTAATTGGCATGTCAAGGACAAATTCAAAATAAATGTTTAAATATGCATATGGTTTGATGCCATTTTAGAATGGCAGTCTCCAAGTAAAGGATCTATGTACACATACTCTATTATATCAGTAAACCATAACAAGGCATGATATGAAATGCCCCAGTTGTGCAGCTTTTTCGTTGTATACCTAAATGTACTGTATGAGCTTCCATGTGTTGTTTGTGTTTTTCTTGCAGCAAATCAATGCCGCCAGGTTTAGACCTTGCTTTCATGCTGGGAAACGTATATACAGATGTTAGCTGCTATGGAACAAGACCCCAAACGTTCCAGACATTATCTCTTCCAGATCCAAGACTTGGATGGTTGGATAAACAGGTCCCTTTTCCGAATTGTGTTTGGAGAGGGAATTGTGCCCGTTGTGCAGCCGCTGGGCCCGTGGCCGGGGCTAAGAGAGTCCACTTTGTGGAGCTCACCAGGAGGATATGAGGAGCAGATGTCTGTCTACCATCCAGAGTTTGAAGCTACAGCATTTTCAGAGAGCCGGACTCGGTCAAAGCCTTCCTTTAAAATTCACATTCTATGCGTTTCTGTTTTCGTGGAGGTGCCGTCTATGAGTTGAATGTTTTGATGTTGGCCCTGTTTGCTTCACTACAAGTCAGTAGAGTGGCAGTACGCCTACACAAGGCAGAGCTCACACCACCCCTAGTGTTCAGTTTGTGAATGGTAGGAATTTATGTCCGTTTATATTGTTGTTCAAACTGAAACTGAGTTACAGACAAACGACAAAGGTGCTGAGTGATTTATTTTGCCCATAAGTGCTCTCAGCGTTTATTTAGATCATATATTATACTATTAGCTTTGCAGTAGTTGACGAATAGATACAGTAAGATTAAAGAAACACACACACACACACACACACACACACACACACACACACACACACACACACACACACACACACACACACACACACACCTCCAGTGGAAGAATTCAGTAAGATACATGGATATTTGATTTAATTAATAATTTGTTATAATTTAAGCTTTTTCAGTACAGGTGCAGTAATCAAAACAACATTAGATACAAAAAAATTATTAACGATAGAAAGTCAAATATTCTCACAAAAAGTTGGTTCAACTCTTTTATTTGAAAATGCAAATTACTCACAGAATTATTCCGCTGAAAGAGCGTCCAACCCTCTTAAGGATCTTTTGAAATCCAGTAATTATCAGAGCCCGTCTGTCTCTGTATATGTTTAATTAAAAAAGGTGTTCTGTCCATTCCCCTCCCTTTGTTTCACAGCACTGCCACCAGTCCCTGCGGAGGCACCAGTATTCCAACTCATTCCATCCCTCCATCCTTTTCCTCATCCCTCCCTCACTCCACTCATTAAAAAACTTTTCCTCTTTTTTTTCATAGAATAATACTGATTTTATCTGAGTTATAATTGCGGTGTAATTATTCGAGGTAATTCTCCCATGGTGCCCGGCCAGGTCTGATGCCACGGCGTGAGCAGAATCTGGTTGCGGCTTAAGGACCTGATGTGAAACCGAGAGAGGCAAAGCAATGAGACTTCACAGGATATTTCTCCATGCACTCCCAGTTACTTCTCCGCTTATTTTAGCAGCTACTTCTCCAGTAGAATAAGACAAATATGTCAAGTATTTCTGGGTTTGAAATAGGTGTTTCCTTCCAACTGTTTATTTGGATAGCGCCCGCTTTAAAGTCCACAGAATTTCAGTTGACACACACCGCAGCCGTAGCCCGACGCTGTATGTAAGCTAGTGTGTGGTTGGTGACCAGTTACATAAAATGGGCTGCGTTGCATGGTGGATGGTGGCTGAGCCGGACGGCCAGGTGCTTTTTAGGTGAGGCTCTGTGTGTTAATGTGCATAACTGTGATGGGAGAGGAAGCCCTGTATTGACCACAATGCTAAGAGTAAGCCATGCAAGTGTATGAGCACAAAACCACACCAGGCAAAATACGTAGCCCCTGTGTGGGGTAGAAAACGGCACATAATCCCTAAACATGCATGCTCCAGAAAAGAGAGATGGAATTAGTGGTACAACTGACATTTTGTGTTTGTGTTTCCCCCCTCCTCTTCTGTCTGTGCTCTGTAGCTCACAGCAACACCTTCCATATGTTGTTTTAACTTGTATGTTAACATATGGTTAGTTTAAATCAAACCCAATACATTCCTTGAATTTGGAAGGTTACAGTTCTTAGAGAGCCTTTTGATATTTTGCATGTTTATAATACTGAGAAAAGCAAAACTCTTCATTTTGAAACTTGTCAAACAGTCAGTGCTCCGATTCTTCCATCTCTGTCTTCTCAGTTTGACTGGTTTGACATTCAAGTAGACCTACATACAGTATAAAGTAACCTGTGTGTTTGTGCATGCATGCTCTCATTGGTTTGAATAAAAGAATAAGAGGCAGTGGGTGTGAAAAACAGAGAAAGGTGTTTGTGCCTTTGCGAATGTTAACCCCCAGCAGTTTTTTTCTAAGAACCTTGCCGCTCTCCCACATCCTTTTCAATACTAATTATTATGTCTGTTAGGAGTGTCTTATGTACTTCTGGTCTCACACTTATTTTAGCTTATTTTGATAGTGAGGATTTCACTTCATTTATGTCTTGCTTTCCATGTTTCTTCATGCCTAATGTAAAGCACCATTGCATTGCCTATGTGTATGAAAGGTCCTTTACATATACATTTGATTTTATTAATCGTCAAACAATCGGAGAAAATCAAATACTCAACTGGTAGTCTGTCTATTACTGTTAGAGGGAAGTTACTTAACAAATTAAAGGTTTTGCTCTATCCTCTGACATTGTAGTGTACAGGCCTTCTTCCTACCCCTGAGCATCATTGCCCAAATGAAAGCTGATGTTTTGGAAATAAAATTGTAGTGCATTGTACAATATTTCTTTCCTCTGTATCATCGTAGAGTAGTAAAAACAATTATCTGATCTTGAGGCAAGAGGTGTTAAAATAAAAAAAGTTCAACATCATTTTCCTTGACCTGCATTTACAGTAGTTTCTATTTCACTCTTCCGTAATGTGATTTAGCATTCAGTGTTTCATATTCACTGAATGCTTGTGGATGCCTGGAAAGAGTGCTCTGTAGCACAATTCAAATCTCAAGGTAAGCCCCTTAATAATGTGTCCTGAAATAGAAATGGAGACCTTTTTACATATAATATCGTACATTTTCATGAGGGCGTGTTTTTATAGGAACATGTGTTTTTTGTCCTTGAATTGTAAAACATTCCAAGGAGCTGCAAAGCTCAGCAAGACATCATTCATTTTCTTTTTCCACAAAGACAAAGTTTTCCGATTGCAGTCTTGCAGTAACTTATTGTAGTGAGCATTTATTTGCCAGTTTGCTGTAGTGATATGAATGACAGGATCTGAAGGAAGCCTTGGCTCCTGTGATGGTGCAAAGCCCAGGTGTTGGTTTGATAGTTACTGGCTGTGAGCAGGAAGTCACTGTTGACCTACTTTTAGGCCTAATGTGGGAGAGAGAACCATACAATTCACCATGGGAGCACTACTGTCCCCAACCTAACAAGTTATCAGAATGTTATTGTCCGTGAATCAATTCAAATGATATGACCGTTTTCTATTTTCTATCAATTTTAATGCAGATTTTATTATTATTATGTGGCCTACAGCTAATTATGTTTCTGACCAGACTATTGATAGAGCATTACTGTACAATTACAGTATTGAAAGCAGAAAAGGGATCAACACAGATTTCTTTAAGATAAACTGATGTGAGGTTTCTAGAATCTACAATAACCCAAAAGAAATGTAAAGTAACTTAATGCTAAAGCAGTTAAAGTAAATTAATATAACATTTAAATAATAAAACACTTTTTTACCTGACCCAACTTTTCATGCCATTTGTGAAATCCTCTAAAACCTCTATGCAATGAAGTTAAACCTGAAGATTATTTTTCTGTTCTACAGTACGCAATTAAAGTTTCGAGTTTAACATGCATGTGATGTTGAAATACAGAATAAAAAATATCAAACACAGTATGTTACAATTTTGCCTCATCAGCAACACACACTAAATGTCATCTCTTGGCAAAGTACTTTGATAGCCTCTGTGTAGACAGACAGTACGCCTACTACTGTACTCGAGTTAGCTTATGCCGTTGGTCTCTTTACAGTAGTAACAGTAGTGACAGTAGTTCAGGAACTAGGCAATGCAGAGCAAATGAAAAATACTATTTTCAAAAAATAGACTAAGGCCGAATCAACTTTTTAAGTCTTCTACATCCCTGCATAAACACCAATAACATGCACACAGCCACTCACTTACACACACCCATTACAAACACCCATTACACACACACACACACACACACACACACACACACACACACGGGCATTCAGAATAGGATTCAGGTGGGGGAGACTAAAGACTCTAGATGAGTATCAGACGTTTCTCCAGTCGAGCATTTCGTCTGACCCGGTCTGTGAATGGCCAACCCCAGTGTTCCCCCTACCCGTCTTGTTATCTGGCTACTCAAGGATGTTCTGCTCCCCTTTGTGCTCCATGGCAAAAGGCTGCAACTCGAGAAACTCCTATATTCACTTCACCACTTGTGTCTATGAGAACCTCTGGGAGGATTGTTTTGAATTAAAAAAGAAAACTTTTCGTCTTTTTAAACTTGTTAAAATGTTTTAGCCATGGTGTGATTAACTCTTTGCACCCGTACCTAAAAATTACAAGATCATAATGTCATACTAGAAAAGTTTCAATATGAATAAAATAGATAGATACTATTTTTGTGGTAATGTACACATTTAATATTCTTAAATATGTATGTAAAAACTATTATCCGTTAAACATGTGTGGTTTGATTGATTGAATTGATTGCAACAAGGGGACAAACCCATACCTACCCCCCCACCCCCACCCCCCCCACCCCGTGACAGGCTGTGGAATGCCTGCTATAACATTTACTAGAAAGTAACACATTTTGTTGAAAAATATGACTGTAAAACGTTTTTGTTCTTGATCACTATTTATCCAAAATAAGAATAATAAAAAAAAAATTATAATAATAATAAATAAATAAATACATTAAAACTATTTTAACAATTAATTAAATATACGCGATTAAGTTCTGTTAATACAATTGTTTTTTAAAGAAATTAAGAGCGAGAGAGAAAGAGAAAGAGAGAGAGAGAGCGAGAGAGAGAAAGAGAGAGAGAGAGAGAGAGAGAGGGAGAGATGGAGAGAAAGTGCGAGTGAGATGGTTTGCCGAGTGGAAAATGATGTGTAGATAGGGCTGAGGGCCAATAAGGGCTGTGATGGCGCGATAGCAGTTGGTTAACAGATGGAACTTACCTCAAGGCAGTACGACTTTTACACAACTCCTCAAAGCAAAGACACATAAAGAACACATATTTGAGATTAATTCATTACTTTTTATCATTACACATTTGAAATAGTGCATACACACAGAAGGACAAACGTATCTGTCTATATATACAGCTCCTATTTTTACTCTTTACTCGACCTGAGTTTTCTAAAGGATAGAACTGCCTTTTTATGCCCAATGAAATTAAGGGTTAACCCTCCTATTATCTTTGGGGTCAATTTGACCCCATTCAATGTTTGACGTACCTAAAGAAATGATTGGCATAATTTGTTTTGCTTCATATTTAATATTCATATTCATATTTAACTTTTCCTAATATAATAGAGACAACTGGTTAAACATCAAATTGACATGATAATATGTTTTCAATGTCCTGTACACATGTTATACGCATTGGTGTTCTTTGGGGTCAATTTGACCCCAGGCTGTTTTAGCTGTATAAAACATATATGAAAAATTAAGAATTTAGGCAGATTTGTTATGCTGGTTGTGGCTGATATTTGAGCCACCATCAAAAACTATTTTATAATATTTAAAATACTTCCCTATGCTTTAGGGCCCCAACCTTACATAACCATGCATTCAGTATGACGAGAACGCCTTATAGTTCAAACCGCACTGGGGAGGAAAACACATAATTCCTACAGCAACGTTAACATTGTATAAGGGGGGCTGTGGGGGAGTGATGCTTAATTTAATGGCAGATTTATGTAGTACACAAATAGACAAAGTATTTGACAAATAAACTTGGTCAACAATTTAAATTTAAGTAATTTTCTGAAGGCTTTAATCACTGGGGTCAAATTGACCCCAAAGGGTGAACAATGTTAGTAAATTTGAAGATTACAGGAGGGTTAAATGTCATTGTCATATCCGGGTCAGCTTTAAATTGCCCACTATATGGACACATTCCCTAATGAATCCATTTATTTTTAATCTGGATGCGCACATTTTAGTTTATTTTTCTTGAAGGACCATGTAAATATTTTTTGTCAATTGGAATAATCTAGGAATCTAAGAAAACATGTCACTAAACCATATCCCAATAATTTGTCTTGTATGTCATAAAGTATGTTATGAAACAAAATGGAGCAAACTCATGGTTTGATTGTTATTGCATTGTGGTGTCCTCCATGTCTGTGCAGTAAAGATTACATGGTTATTCACAACAGTCCTATCAATTTATTTACTAAATAAACGTAAAAATAATGTCTGTGTTTTCAGTTTCTACGAGGTGTACATTCATTATTACTGTAATAACACTTGGTACACATTTAATCAAAACTACTCGCAAACAAAGCTAAATCTGCTTAATTATGAATAAAACATTTCCGTCATCTTGCAGACATTTGTTTTGACTGTAAAAAATCTGAAAATCAAAACAGAAGCACAAACTTTGACAATTAAATAGTTATAGAAGTATTCACATAAGGCCTACCCGTTTCTGTTCCTGAAACTAACTGACTTTGTGTAGGAACCTTTTTTTTGGGTTATCAAAACAATTCAAGGTATATTGAAAGATGCCATATTCTGAGTATGAAACTCTTATACAAAATGGAAGTAGTTAATATGAATTCATAGAAAACCTACTTACATTGTGCATGCTCCAGAAAACCCCCTCATTCTCGTGTTTTGTCAAATAAGACAAATATGTTTCAGGTACATGAGAATCAAGAGTGTGTGTGTGTGTGTGTGTGTGTGTGTGTGTGTGTGTGTGTGTGTGTGTGTGTGTGTGTGTGTGTGTGTGTGTGTGTGTGTGTGTGTGTGTGTGTGTGTGGAGAAGGGGGTCTGTGTGTTTTAGGTTACAGCATGCTAGCTAGCTTGTTCATAGTCGCCTTAAAATGCCCAGATCGCTTGACTTGTCATCAGGCACCATTATATTCTGCTCTCTCAGGCTCCCTAAAGTCTGTTCCATTTCGGTCTCTGTTTCTTGAAACACACATGCACACGCACACACACACACACACACGCACGCACGCACGCACGCACGCACGCACGCACGCACGCACGCACGCACGCACGCACGCACGCACGCACGCACGCACGCACACACACACACACACACACACACACACACAAACACACATACAATACACACAATGCACACAAACACACGGTGGGATCTGTTCCTTCAGAACTGTTTACCCAGAACTGAGGGTAGGGAAAGGAAAAGCACTGAATTGGAGCTAAATAAAACCCATTAATACCAACACAGGCAGGACAGAACACAACGATAAAAAAGTGCTCACACTCAACATTATTTTTGTAGAACGTTTCATTATTAGATGAGTTAATCAGTTATTGATTTTGACTGAATAGAGTTAAGTGTGTTCATTCACATGCTTGTGAATTATTAAAAGGACGGATCTTTTGAAATGGCTCTTACTGACCCTGATCACTCAATTATAATCCACACTGAATGAAATATTCACCAGGCACTACTGAGGGACTCGGCTCTGTAAAAGACCTTATCACCTGAAACCGGAAATCGATATCTACACCACATCTGATAAGCAAAAATGTATGAGGAAAGGACTTGAAGTCGACATACGCACCTCATGGTCTCAGCATTGTTTGTGAATAATTTGCCTTATTATGTAATTTATTTATTTTGACATCTAAGTTTCTGTGTAATGTTATAAATTGTATAAAAATAAATCAAATGTGTTTCAGTTTGTTTAAAATCATCTTTTTTAATTCACCGTGTTTATGTATGTGTTTGTGTGTTTTTGTAGGTTCCTATCAATGTGTCCATAGGTGTGTATTGCAGAATATTCAGTGTGCAATAATATTATGAGTAGCCTTCCATGGTTGCAGAGAGGATCTTATCGGTGTGGTGTAAACATATTTTGTGTTTTTGGACTCTAGTTGAGATAAAGAGATGGGCGACGGTCCAACTGCCAGCGAATCTCTCTCAGATTACCTCTCTGTCTTTCAACTGCTGTCTTCAGCATAACGGCCGACAGCTGAAAGACCTTAGCTAATGGACTCTGTGACTGCTGTGTGTGTCACTGCATTTAATCCTTAGCTGAATGGAAAGGTTCTCAAGGTATGATTGAATCGTCCCTTTACACAGAGCACCTCGGTTGGTTAGGCATTAGTCAAATAAAACAAATATCAGGCAAGAACAATATGCACCGTGACACCTTGTAGCATGACAATCTGCGTGTAGTACTACGTGATTTTTAGTGTCAACGTGGTGGAAATGATGAGGACCGTCGCGTCCCTGTTGCCGTGCAGGGCAGAGGTAGCAGTCTGCAGAGACCGGAGGCTCACAAAACCACAAAGGAAAACTTGTGCACCACAGAGAAGACCTCAGGGTCATGCCAAAATTAGTTTCTCATCTTCTGTCTACATCCCTTTGTCTCTGTCTGCCTCTACCGTCTACTGCGTCTCCTCTCTTCTCGTGAGCTTACCCAAACCACACGGCGAGCGGGAGATGGTCCCTGACCTTATAAGGCAGACTTCAGAAGAGTCCACTCCGAGATAAAAGTCTCCTTTTTTGTACGTGTTTTACCCAATCGGCTGAATCTCTTCTTTTTCTTGTTTGGTGGGGTTCTCTTATTAGGTCGCTAATGAACCAGAGTGTGTGTGTCTGTGTGTGTGTGTGTGTGTGTGTGCAGAGAGATGGTATCTGTCCGAAAGATAAGAGCGCACAGTGAGAAAAAGTGTTGTTGGTGTAATGTATTTAAATACAAATTGTACAAGTTAAACTGCAAAAGGCTAGCTAATATTTATGTCCTAATCTTCTGAGTGCTATTCTGTGTGGTGCCTTCAACAAATCACGCCTCTCCCTAACACAATAATCTAATTCACAGTATAGTTTTACATGTCAAGATTCAGAATTATATATACATACGCTACACAACCAAGCCAGTCTGGCGCTAACGAGATTCATTTTGACTGTCAAGACACAGAATTGCACTTCGGCACTCACGGGCCTAACGTAGTAGCATCAGTGTGACTAGGGCTGTGAATGAGTGTGGATGTAGTGGTCCATATCTTATCACCATGGCAGATTAAGCCGGAGCCGACGATAACGTCCAGCGGTAAACAGGCAGACGGCTACACGGGGAGCCCCGATGGGCGATTAGAGGGCCGCCGTGGCAAAGGAGGTCGGGAGATCGCGTCACCCCTGTGTGTACGATAACCAGGCCCCCCCTCCGTGTCAGTAGACGGCATTATCACTCCAGCTCTCTGGCCCTCTTACGAACACGCAAGACCCCACGCTTCCTCTGAGAGCGGCTGTCTGCCCACCATATCTGGTGAACTCACCTCAAGTCAACAATTGCATCAGGGGAATTTCTGCAGTGCTATCAAGTTCTTTCAGGTTCCATGTTGGGGTGTCTCTTTAAGGTTAGAGTTCCAGATTTGTGCCAACTTAAATCAATAATTAACAGAGTAAGTGCAGATGCCTGCCCTTATATGCTGTTGTGAGAAAGAGATACGCCTTAAGGTGAATGCTATCCCTACCAGTCTTCAGGATCGGATTAGCACTGTAGTTTAAGACACTCTGTAACTTCAAAACGGCGATTGTGATTGTAATTCACACGATTCTGCCCACCTACACCTGTATATCAGATGAAGGTAATGAGAGTGCAGTGGCCGGTTGGTGAGTGTATCAGAGTGTGTTTGCTTTAAGCAGACAATTTGGCTAAGACCAGGGTAGACTAATTACCATTCATTAGTGCCATCTAGTGCCCACTGTCCCACTACTGGGCATTTCACCCACATTCACAAAAATTGTTCTGCCTAATGATGATAATAATACTACATTTTCTTTGTGGGTGCCTTTCAGGACACATGTTCATCTATTATTAGGGGAGTACAATGAAAATGAATTGGCAACTAGGTTATGATAAGTGATAAAAAATAACAAGAAACGTGGAATTACATCTTTTTCAACAATAGAAATAGTAGGCCTACCTTTCCCTTACTTTGTATTGATTCACTACATTTCCCTTCTCCTGCACCTCTAATTTATCCCAAAGTACTTTGATAGTGAGAGCAAATCTTAATTGGCCAGCGTGCTATCGGCGAGGTTTGATAAGCCTCTTTGTCTTGTCTGTCGATAGATAGGGAACCAAGATGGACATGGGAATTATTGGTGATCACGATCATTCCTTCACCTTCACGATGGGGCTGAGGAAAAGACTGAGCCATTGGAAAAAGGGAGGGGCCCTACACCTAATATCCGGGAGATGAGTGATAATGGTATAAACAACAAAAGTAGTTCTAATACAAGACTGTAGATGCAGTGACACGGGTCTAACTTGCAAGAGCTAAGATATCCATCTGCTCCAGGAGTGGAGACATGCAGTCACCCCTCTTATAGGTTAGGCTGAGTGTTATTCAGCTTCCAACCCCAACCAGATAAGGACTATCAGACTCCTCTGTTTCATTTGTTGGTCTGGTAGACCACCGAAATAAGTAGGCGCAACAGTGATAGTGTAAACGAATATGGGTTGTTGTGCCCAGCGAAACTGAGGAGTGGGGGTACCAGTCAGTTTAGGAGGGGGCAACTGGGCCCTCAGATTTAGGGGCAACTCTCAAATTGAACAGTAGGCTATGTAACCATAGCTAGGTGAAAAATTGGCCAGTTTTACCAGTTCCTCTTTATTTCAGGCAAAGACAACAAATGAAAATTAAAAAACACCCACATAGGCCAATTTTCTCTTTTATTAAATGCAATCTGTTCCGACCAGCAACTGGCTAGAATATAACTTTGTCCTATAACCGAAAGCAATGGTTACATTCACTCAGACAGCAGTCGAAAAAGTGGCGTATGGGCGTATATTATCATACCTACCGGACAAAAAGAAAAGTGCGGCGTTGGGTGAGTGCTTTTACAATTTGTGATTTTTGCTTTAAATAACGAGGTAAACATGCAAATGTTGGAGTTGGCAGAAACCTGAGTCACGATGGACGGCTACAGGCTCCCTTCCTTCCTGCTTTTATTCCTCCTTAATGTTAGCCGATTTAAGCCTACTAACCATGGCCAGAAACGTTATTATTTGTAAAAACAAACACGTCGGTGACTAAAGAAACGTTCTCTTTTCTTTTAAACAAATTATGTAGTAGCTAGTGACTGAGTGAGGGTTGTTGTTAGGCCTGTTTGATGTTAGGCAATTTGACCAAAAACATTTTGTTTTATATTTTTGGGTGAATTGTTACCAGCTAATAGTGATTTGGTATAGTCCGATGCTGTGTTCGAAATCGCCTACTACGCATACTTAACATACAACATTTCATTTGACCGAAAATGAGTATGCAGCATGTCAACGGACATAGTATGTGAAATTTGAGTATGGAAAAAGTTACTGGATGACGTACTCAAATTGGGACCCGAGAGAGGTTACAAGACGATGCTTCGACCCGCCCCAAAATGCAATTCAACAACTTCCTCCCTCCTAGCTTTGACAGCATTACAAAAATGCCAGGGTTTTGGTCACATGTTCCAGTTAAGTATACTGACAATATAATCGAATATTTGTAAAATGGCAGTGTTCTAGATTTCGGTTTAAGTAGTCAGTATATAGTATGTACTCATTAAGTATATAGTAGATAGTATTTAAGTAGGCGATTCCGAACATAGCAGCCATGAAAACAAGGGTTGAATCCGAATAGTCTAATAAAGTAGCCTACGTCCTTTTCACTGTCCTTTTCCTTGACTCCGAGCTAAAACGTCATGAGGTTAAAGACATGAAGGAGAATTTATAAGCATTTAGGAAACGACAATCGCGTTGCAAAAAGAATCCGACAGCACTTACAGCCTACGTAATCATGCAACGGTGGTTTTCGTGGGTCGCTCCGTCGTGAAACTACAATGTCCCGAAGATGAACTAGGCCTACAAAAAGCGCATCTTAGATACTTCGCCCCGGTTGTTACCGTGTTGTTTCATAGCCTATACAAACGTGGGCCAAAAACATGACTTCATTACCAAGGTTGAAATTGGAATAAAAAAAAGAATACAGGCTACCAGTCATTAAAGGGAAACGAAATCCTAGATTTGAGAATGCTTGTTGCTCATGTCCTCATCCCCCTGTCAACTCATATTTATCATGAAGCCCAATTAATATTATTGTATAAAAGCCTAATTGTTACTGTTTACAAGTTATGCATAACATGGTAGACTCTCAAATATACTATGATACATATATACATAATTTGTGGCAAACATGTTGACAGTTGAAAACATTTAAGCACATTAGCAAGTTAGGGCACAAGACGGAAAATGCCTAGGCTAGGCAATTAGGCTATAGAATCTGCATCCCTTGTCGGTTATCTCGATCGTTTTGTGAACGGCTGGATAGTGTATGTTTTAAATGTTACTGCCTCAAGGAATTGTGGAGCAGCATTTTCTTCTTTCCTTTTGTAAAGGATGGTACAGTGTATCCAATGCTAAAGTACACAAGTTAGGAAGCAATGCAGCTCCTTTCCTTAGCACTTAGATAATTCGAACAGCACTTATCATGGCTGCCACTTAGATACTTCCGGGTCATTTTACACATTTAGGAACCTTCCTAAGCAAAAACATAATAATTCGAATTTAGCCCAGCCTTTTTTATTCCCCAGCAACCAATTGCTCTCAACCAATCAGGTGTGTTCCTCATCAAAGACTACCTGTCAGTCAAATAACATACGGAAGGATCATCTCAATCAAGTCAGCATTCTTTCCACAGGGAGGGATTGTAAGCACATTCAGAATCACCTACCCTATAAAAGTTATGACTACATTTTAGTAGGCTACTTTAGGTCTGCATCTAAGACACGTTGTCTACTCAAATGTAACAAAACACATTTGGTTGCAGTTAATTTTGTACAAATTTTGTAATTTTGAATTTGAAATAGATCATTTAATCTACTGTGCCCCCTCTAAAATACCATGTCACAACTGCAAGGCTGCCTGCCACTGGTGGTGTGAAACTGTCTGCTGATTTGCAACTATGCAAAGTCAATGCACAGGAAAAATACAATGCAGGGTAAGGCCCATCTGAAGATCTTGCTGCTGTTTCTTTGAAAATAGGAAAAAATATGCACTACTCAATAATATTACGAGGTACTTCAAAGTTGTTTTCTTTTTTACGGCATAAACAGTCATTCAGGTGATGCCAAATGTCTTTGTGTGACTAAACTGGTAATTTCCTAGTCCTTCATGTGGTGCAAACAGGAAATAATGCAGTTCAGTTTGGTGACGAGCACACTGCTTCAAGGAGACTTCAATAAGACAGGTTCTACGAAGTTATTTTAACGCGGGGTAAGATGCAACACGGAGTACTTGCCACCCTGCTACCCCCCTGGTGCTATCCCTATGCCCCAGTCCTGCCCCACTGTCCCAGAGGAGCGGCTACGGCGATGGTGATTATGTCACCACTTAGTGAACTAACTGACACTGATGGGTTTGAAATGCACTCTGCGTCCCAGTAGGCCTGTGCCCCTGCTGCCTCCCCCCGGCCCCAGCCCCAGCCCCTGTGTCTGTCAGGACCCTTTGTGCTGGGTGTCTGGTTACCCTCATGTGACGGCAAGGCCAAGTTCAACAGCCGATCCCAGCCAGCAGCTCTCTGAGGCAGCAGCGAGCAGAAAAGGAGGTGAGGGGTTTCACTTCTGCTGTGAAACGTCTGCTCAGCTCCTCTCTGCTTCTGCCCTCCTTTCAGAGTTTTCCCCCCCTCTTGTCCCTCCAAATAGAACAAATACTGCTCTTTCTGTTGGCCTCGTCTCCAGCTGTACGCTGTCCTCTCCCTGTCTCCTCTGCTTGTCTCTGCCTTTGCTCTTGTCCTGGTGTCAGTGTTTCCCTCGGCCCGCGATCCAGCCAGTGAAGGCTGAAGCCCCGCTATCACACTGGATAAACATCTACAGAGGTGAAAGTGAAATCAGATTAGCTTTTTGTCTCAGCCTTTTTCAAAGGTCCATCTCCCTTCCTTAACAAACGGTCTTTCTAGGACTTGTCACACTGTGGATATCAGGTAGCTGGCCAACATCAGAAAGAGAAGACTGCGTGAGGATTCAGTCTGATAGCATTAGTATGCAAATCTTTGTGCTGACTTATTATTAGGAACAGAGAAAACATTTTAAATAGCTGCAATCCGTAAGCACCAACTTTTCTTTGACGGACGAGATTTGAAAACCATACAATTTAAAGTTTCATTGGATTTTTCTCTGCATCAAAACAGAAATTGAGACTGGGACAAATGGATCTGGTCTCATGTTGTCAATTTCCATTAAGCCATTAGGAAAACTGTCATTTGTGACCGGCCAATTATGAAGTCACCCCGCGTATGGGCCTCTCTCCCCCCTCTCTCTCCGTCAGGGGTGTGGCGTAGGTGCCGGTGGCGGAGAGAGACATATGTGTTTAGTCTATTAAAAGAGACAGCCGGCGTGCTTTGGGGAGGTGACCCTGGAGCTGGCCGAGAGCTTCAGTTACACTAACACATGAGCCGCCCTCCCCTCTCCTCACCCCCACTCTCAACCAGGTCACACACACACACACACACACACACACACACACACACACACACACACACACACACACACACACACACACACACACACACACACACACACACCTAGGGAGTACACCTCCAGAAGGCGGCTAGTCAGCCCCTCATTTTACCTCACTCTCCATCGCAGACTTGGAGCCCCCAATCTCCCCCATCTTGGTTCATTTACGGAGAGGAGGGGTGCCACTTCTCTCGCTTTGAAGAGGGTAAATTGGAAATTAAACTACTGGGTATCCATATATGTAGATGGCCAAAGTGATAGGTCAACTTTTCTCTCGTTTCTTTTCTTTCACTCTTTTTCCCCCTTTCCTTTACTGATTTAATTAAGTTTAGGAAATGATAGAATAACTGTGTCCACCTGCACTGGTTCACACCACAGTAATCTCTTCATTTCGTCTGCTGAGACTATAGCTTAGTTCATAGTTCACAATATGGCTGACCTCTCCCTACACAGCTAAGAGGAGTCCAGGGACAGGGCCATAGACGGGTGTGTGTGTGTGTGTGTGTGTGTGTGCGTGCGTGCGTGTGTGCGTGCGTGCGTGTGTGCTTTTGATCTCTTGCGATCATTTCTCTCTTCAAATACTCTGTAAGTGTCAGTGATTGTGTTGAAGGAGAGAGTGGATGTTTTGGTTGTCTATCTGACCCCCCTAGAGGTGATGAAGGCTTTGTGTCTGTGAGTGCCAAAGAGATCTAACACACACCTTGTCCCAGTATCCCTGCCCTATCACTGAGCTATCATTATATTATTTCCCCAGACCACAGACAAGCCTGAACCACCATTTCAAATTCATATCACACGTGATGCTAGACCATCTTCGGTTCTCCCACATTTTCCCTCCATCCTTTCCCAAAGCCAGTCTATTAGTTCCCAGCAATGCAGCATGTACCAGAACTTAAAGCCCCAGCAAGTTGACGGCATTGTGGGAACGTCCCACCCACTCAGTGTCACAGAACAGAACACATAGTGGGAGAGAGAGGAGAGCACGCCGAAACGAAGGAACGTCAGCCCTGCCCCACGGAGAGCGCTAGTGACGGCTCCTCTTCTGCAGTGGCAGGGCTGACGTTCTCTGGTCTTAAGTGAGTGGGGCTCCGGGGGCTTAGCGTTTCCGTGATGACGGGGGGCCTGCGTTTTGACTGGGAGGAAAGAGACCAATTAGGCCATTAATGCAAGTGCTGACGGGCGGATTACTCCCTGGGCTCGCCCGCCCCTTTAAAAAGGGGCAATCATAACAATAGGGCCAGTAATAACTGGACTCTTAAAGGGGCAGCGTAGGCCAGCCACCCGTCCACTGAGCTCCACTCTTTGGACAGACGGGGCTTGTACCTCCACATTAGCCCCGTGGGCCGGACAGCTCACGAGCCAATGTCTAATGCTAATGTCCTCTACAGCTGGATGTGAAGGTCTGAAGTCAGCTTCCTGGGCCCTTTGTTTGGACAAACGACCCCGACACGGCTCCCATTGTTCCTGCATGTAGGACACTGTGTGTTTTCCATCTTCCAGGGTAAACAGTCCAACGTCGAGGCAGAAGAGATCTACAGATAGGGTAGACATCGAAAAGACGGCCGCGTGTGCCCGTGCACACACACACACGCACACGCACACGCACATGCACACGCACACGCACGCACAATGCAGACGGACGCTGAAGTTGTCTACGTATTTTCCGCTGCACGACTTTCCAGTAAGGGTGTATCTGAGTGGTGGTTTATCGTTACAGGTCAGAGGGCAGAGGGCACGGGCTGGTTGCTGTGACACTGACAATGATGCAGGTGTGCCATTCAGCCCCACTCACCTGCAGCGTGTGGATGTCCAACCTGTCACTCATTTGCGAGCACACAATCATCCTTGCCTAAATCAAACAGGTACACACCTGAGGTCGTGGCCATTCCTTAGACCCCATGTAGTTTGGGTATTCTCTTACGGGACTGTGTGTGGAAGCGGGGAACCCGAGCGGTGCGGTTGGCCCAGGCACAAAGCCTGTTGGCCCCGGGGTTTGGGCTGAGGACGGCCTGGGTCTGGCCCCTGGGTCTCGGGGTCCTGAAGCAGCCTCCTCTGGTCACCAGGTGTTCAGACAGGCCCCGCTTTGTGGAGAGCTCCCGAGTCTGGAGAGAGTGTAGCACGGCATGGAAGACATGGTCGTGGGCAAGCTCATGTTCTGGCATTCTCTAATGTATTCTTGCTCAAATCAATTTCATTTGAAACCGTGTTTTTAAAGAAAACGTCAAAAAGGTGAAATAATGGTAACCATGTGGTGTTGAGGGAGACTGTTTGAGGGACTGAGACACTCTGTTGACAGCAATTCCCACAGTCCTTTGCAGCTGATGCCACATTGTACCAGGGCTGTGCTGAATCCTTGTCGTAGCTTGCATCTGTAGGGGTATTGTCAAGGTAACACGAGTGTGTGTGTGTGTGGCACAAAGCGCGCTCTATGTTTGTGCTGATGAGCGGAGCGCGACAGACCGACAGAGATACAACGATGGGACGTGGGAAGGTTTAGTCAACCATTTTTCCGGGTAAAGTAGGTTAGGGCCGTATACAGTTATACTGCGGAGGCTTGCACAGCGCACTCACTAACATTCTCTGTCTTTCTCTCTTGTGCTCTTCCTGTGGACCTCAGCCTCTCGTTAAAATTCATCGAAAATACGGTATTTCAAGTGCCTGTGGTCAAATATTGAATTAACGAACAGCCATGTAAATGAGGTGCCGCCAAAGGACACTTCTAGAGCTTGCTCTGCAGTTAGAAAGTACTGTTCGTGCAGACACTGCAGTCCCCTACACATTATATTACAGATAAAAGAGATCTACTGTATTGGAAATAAATCCCTGACTTCCTTCTCTGTGGTTCCAGGAAAACATACATCACAGCTGGCGTCTGTGGGCAGAACCAGCAGCATCCGGCTCCCAGTCCGGGCCTGGCTGGACCCACGCCCAGGGTCAGAGGTCAAAAAGGCATCGGCCCTCAGCCCATTTTCTCTTTGTCTCGCTCCCTCGCTCTGTCTGCTTTCAAACCGATCCTTGCTGCTCCCTGGCCAAAGCCGCTTGAAACCCAGAGGGACCCAATCCTAACTTTACTAGCATTGTGAAACAAGGCGATTTACATACACTAGTATATGTGTACACGTTTTTGCTTCATTTCTAAACACAGTTATACATTAACAAACGTACCCAGCACCAACACGCGACCTCACTGTCATTAAAAAAAAAATAACATCATGCCCTGCTCTGTCCGCCAGCGATGATGTGCTCCCGAGCTCACACCTGGGTCAGCTAGCGTGTCATATCCCAGCTAATCGTATTAGCGCAATCGCCTGCAAATCAGCACATCTATGGCGACCCCGCCACGACCCCCTGACCCGGCCGGGAAAGCCACAGACGGGATCAGTCGGCACACTTATCTGCGTGAGACGCAGGCCCCACCCTCACACTCGTTGGGGCGGAGGCGAGGGAGACGGGGTGGATGGAAATGACTGGATTCCTCCTGGGGTGACTGCTTTGTCAGGACCTCGGTGACACTTTGGCTGAACCCTCTGCGACAACAAAGAGACCCGTGATTACACGTTGCGCCATTGGAAATGTACATTCATGGTGGACATGACGACCAAACCTGACCAACTACAGTGATGGTGGACTGAGTGACTGTTGACAGGTTTTGAATGTACGATGGTAGGCGACGCAGGCCTTATTATGCGGAGACCCCCCCCCCCCTCTCTCTGGGCCGTGTGCTCGGCTCCCTTCACCTCCATGCCAAGCTCCTGTTCCCAGGCCGAGCTCCTTCAGATGGGTAGCTCACTTCTTGGCAGAGACCCCCCCCCCCCCCTTCCTGCTCTGCCCTGCTGCATCTTTCCCTCCCGCTAAAGCAGCTTTGCACCGCAGCCTCCGCCAAGGTGGGGCGCATCTGCCAGCCGGATCAAAAAAAAACAGCTCTCTCTCTGTCCTCTACATTCCTCCATCTTTCTGAATGTCCTTTTCAAATCTTACTTAATATCTGCAGGTTTTTAATGGATCCTACCCATTCTACCAATCCCCAATCTGCAGCTCTCACTCTGTGCATTTCCCTTCATGTCCTCATTTCCTTTTCTGTGTGGTCTTCTGTGCACCACTCTGGACAGCGCTCGCTTCCTGCTAACCCAGCCGTGGCCCTCCGATACGAGGCTCATTGACACCCTGTTAAAGGGGCCCTGCGTTTCAGCCCGTCAGCTGATTTCTCCTGTGTGTGCCACGGCACTGTGTAGACAAGGCCTGCCAAGTCAAACACAACACGGGGACCGGGAACGCCGTTTATTAGGCCCTTTAATGCAGCGCC
The DNA here is from genome assembly GCA_026901105.3 of Galaxias olidus. Lineage (NCBI taxonomy): Eukaryota > Metazoa > Chordata > Actinopteri > Galaxiiformes > Galaxiidae > Galaxias > Galaxias olidus. The sequence goes on along the minus strand of JAPMUY010005001.1, from coordinate 283,089 downwards.
GTGCCCCCCCCCCCCCCCCCCCCCGCCTCACTGTGTTCCACTGCTGGTGTGGCGGGTCAGGGAGAGGTTAGTCAAATACAGTGGGCTTAGCCTCTCCGCACTGTCCATTAACTAGAAAAACATGTGTGAGGCGCGCCCCAGGCCAATAGCGCCCTGCTCTGGTCGCCGCGGCGATGCCAGACTACATCCCATTCTGAATAACTAAACGGTAAACCATTCAGTAATTGTAACAAACCACGGGGGAGTTTGCACTTTTTGTTTAGATTACTGATTGCACAACCCGTTTTAGTTTTATAAAATAAGGAAATAAAACACAATGCCTTTGAAGTTAGAACTACGAGTGGTGTTCTGTTAATGTGTCTTTTTTTTAAGTTGAGCGGGCAGGCTTCAAGATTTATTTGGCTTGTTTTCATTAGTCTGACAGGTAATGGTTGTTTGCTGTGTCAGTCCTCTGAGCTTTGTCAAATGGTTGCTATTCATCTTCCTAATCCATGGATAGAGATTTTGTCCCAGTGCTGACAGTTTTATCGACAGAAAACAACGCCCTAAGTTGTTTCTACATAACTGTGCCACAAAAAAAAAACTATTTCAATGCTCTAGCTTTTTGTCATCTAAGTGTACTGCATGTCTCCTCTCTATACATCGCCCCAATGTCAATCTCTCAAACTCTCTCTCATTCCATCTCTCTCTTTCCATCTCTCTCTCTCCATCTCTCTTTCTCTCTCTCTCTGTGTAGACAGACATACCGCGCTCCGTAGGCTGTCCCCACTTCCGATCTCTCTAATGTTTTTCAGTCATAATAAATCTGGCCCTGACTTTCTAAAGCAAACAATGCTGTGGGGACTGAGTCCTCCAATAACACTTTGTCAGTTCCAATCAGGCCTGAAATATGACTCAACTGTCTGTGCCTCCCCTAGCTCACACTCCCCAGCCCCCCTCCGCTTCCTCTCTCTATCCCTCTGTCCCCCTCTCACTGGCCCTTCCTGTCTTTCTTGCCTGGCTATTTCTATCCGTCCCTAAATTATACCTTGCCTGGTGACCCCGTATAGCCTTCCACCTCCCTCCTTTCAGCCCCATATCCAAGTCATTCCTCCATTTACTCCTCAAATCCACAGCAATCAAACTGTGTGTTCAACAGTACTCCACTCTGATATCTGAATATCTGTAAAAAAACAAAACCCGTCTCTTTCTGCGACTACAATTTCAATTGCTCCCCTCGTGCAGCAGCATCGGTTGAATGAGTTTGGCCTTTTCTTATTTGTTGTCATTTCTTTGGTGTGTTAGCCTGTGGCCACGCTAATCAGCGCTGCCACTCCCACTCCAAGGCTAGGTGAAGCGTCGCTAGCTGGCGCTGCCCGGTCGACCGCGGCGCGAGCATGTTCTCGTCACGCTTGATCAGCGCGGTGGAGAACCAACCAAAGACCTCCTCAAAGAGCCAACTGCCCCGACTTCAAAGTGTAGCCAGAAAGAGTCTCTGTGCCGCCCCCCCCCCCCCCGCCCCCCTTCAAATGTATTATAACACGGCCTCACCTACCCTTCTGAACACACACACACACACACACACACACACACACACACACATCTACTCAAGTGTAATGAGTGCTTGGACCCGATAGGCATTAATGTGAATGATTGACTTGAAGAGATGAAGGCCAGACTTATTTCTTTCCTTTCTGTTCATGCGCCACGCTGTTTGTTTACCCTCTTTCTCCTGCCTTGTCTTATTGTTTTGTCCTGAAGCAACACAACTTTACTGTGTGATGTACCGAGCACGACTTTCATGCGAGCTGAGCAAAACTATTTGTCACACCTTTTATAACAAAGTGATCTACAAAGACACCTTGAACGTTCACACAATGTCAAATGGACATTGAGGGGGACGGTTCCGTGCCACATATAGGACAATGACTTTGATGCTGGGATAGGTGATAAGCATCAGACACAGCGGGATCTTCCAAATGTGTGCTGAAAGGTTGAGCTTCCAGAAGTAGAGCCGATGACTTGGTGGGATTCTGTCGGTCAAACCGAAGCTGTCAGAGGCAGAATCCTAAGCAGGCTGTGGCGTGGCCCTTACCTGCCCTTCTTTTCTTTATGCCACAGTGTCTGTCTGCCTGGGTCACTTCTCTCTCTCTCTCTCTCTCTCTCTCTCTCTCTCTCTCTCTCTCTCTCTCTCTCTCTCTCTCTCTCTCTCTCTCTCTCTCTCTCTCTCTCTCCTTTACAGCAAAGGGGGGTGTAGCGAAGCAAGTAGAGGTCAACACACATTTCCTAAAAGGCTTAAAGAAGTATGTGTGTGTTGTGTTTGTGTGTGTTTGTGTCAGTACAGACAAAATGTGGAATAAGGCCCGAGGCGGTGCTAATGACAGCACTCTCACTTAAACCTTTAATAGAAACACAGAGTGTGACACCTTTACGTGGGAGATGAAAGCCCCATAATGCACTATTCATGGCAGCATTAGAGTAAATAAAGAGTAATGGCTTTGGTAAGCGGTGCGGTGTGTGAGTTTGTATCGTCTTTCCCCTGCCATGGGCCCCTAACCAAACACAACCTCCGTTACTTACAATTCTCCCTGAAGCCACTGGGATTATTTCCTGAATGTCCGGGTTAGTCATGTAAAGGATCCATGACTTTTCCTGCAGGGTGAGAAAAGTACAGTTTGACTGATTGACCATGGAAAAGCAGTGTTTATTGTGGCGTCCATGTTAAGGAAGCTTTTACAGTCAGTCTTAATTGAGGATGGTGCCAACGGTAAGATATGGCCAAGCTATTTTTCCATCAGAGCTCAAGGTCTGTTTGTATTTAGGATATTTTAAACACATACAATAACATGGATCTTTCCAAATAACTTCTTTTAAACATATTTCAGGCACCCTTTTACAAACAAGCAGTGGACTTTTTCATCCGTATACTTTTTTTGCTCCTAACTTTCTCACTGAACCCATTTACCTGCCCAGAATCTTCTTGGACTAAAACATTCTTCAGTGATTTACCTTCATAAGCCTCTAACCTCCCCCTGTAAATCCTTCTACAAACTCAGAAGATATTGCTTATTATCAGCCTAATACCAGCTTGTCCTAAACATGAATAACCAGACAATGAGTTAGCTTAGCTATGCTCGGTCAATTCCTTATCTTACCCTCATAATGAAAGCAAACAAAAATCATAGTTTTTACACATGCCTACACCCAAGAGCTTTAGTTAGCTCAAACCGTAATAAGCAAATATATTCTGCACTTTTGTAATATCTGAGCAAGACTTTCTTTTCTGTGTCACTCTTTCACCTCAATAGATTTCAAAGCCATAAGATATTACTTTATTAAGCCATCCTTTAGCAACTTTGTTTTCAATTTCATTAAGTGCGTTACAAATGAGTGGACAGTTTTGTAGTAAGGTAGGTGGGATTTAGCGATCAGGGAAATGGGCCCTAACACGGCAGCCTAACTGAACACCATTTCCTGGTCACCCCAGCTTGGCCCTGCTTTACCAGAGGTGAAGGTGTTTAGTTAACCTTTGACATCTCTAATGCATTAATTGGAGGAAAGTATGTATAGGTCTGTTAAGGTGACGCAGAGTGTTAGTGATTGCCCACTGACCCTGACTGCCTTCTCCTCCACCATTCCCCCTCAGTTCCCCATCCTACTGTGCTGTCATCCTATACAGAACATGGTGTGGTAGGATACTGGTACCTATCACAGGGCGTCCACGGACAAAACCTGCGATGGACACTCAGGACACCCTCAGTCTTTTTGTAGGCCCTCAGGTTTTCAATCAATAACCAAAAAAAAAAACACAGAGCAAAAGTAAACATACTAACAATTTTTTTAACCCTAATGGTTATTTTGTATTCTAGACAATTTCAACTGCAATAATTACAATAATTACCTTTTTGTGCTATTGTGGGTCTGTTCTGCTAGGTATACACATATGCACATGCATGCGTAGATTGTATGTGTCGTGGGTAAATGTAGAAAAACATTTGACATATATTGATTATCGTTGTGGAGTCCCTGAGTGCCTGTCGATCAATTCGCCATCCCCTTCTTTCCAGCTTCAGACATAGCAATAACAAACCTCCATGTCCCCCTTCGTATGAGAGGGACAACCTCAACGGGAACCTGCCCTCTCTAATTAATGACGGCTTTATTTTGCTTTCCAAAGCTTGGAACAGCGTCGACGCTGGCCCCTTACCCATGCACCGTGATAACATCAGGAAGGTGAAAGAAGGAACAAGCGAAAGAGGGAGGGTAAAATAAAAGAAAAATGAAAATGTGCCTCTTGTTTATACTGGAGCCAAGTTCTTCGCTTTGTTGATTGGCGCTTATGACGCAAAAACTCTTCCACATAAAATTATGTAGCGTGCACACACACCAAAGCAAATGCAAACACACACGCAAACGCATGTACACACATACAGACACACCACACAAAGGCACTCAATTTTCTGCTAAGAGTTGGCAGAGTGCTCCCTGGTGACCTACTCCTTAGGACAGATCCCATGGGGCCCAAAACGCATTAAGAAATTAATGTCCATTCTGGGATCATTCTAAAATCCCAGACTTAACCTGTGGCTCTCTGTCTGTGTGTGTGTGTGTGTGTGTGTGTGTGTGTGTGTGTGTGTGTGTGTGCGTGTGTGTGTGTAGATGTGTGTGTTTGCTTGCACACGTCCCACTGGGAAGAGAAAGGGGCTCTATACTGGTCAAGAGTTGACCTCGGAGGTTAGTAATTGATAGGTCCACTTTTTCGATCTGTTCCCCCCACACGGCGCCTGCTGTGAGCCAAAGAAAACTCTTGAAATGACTAGCTAAAGCAAACACCGCCATATTAATGTGGCTTTTCTTGTCCTTCAACTTCAGCATGCAGTTACAAAATGCTTTGCTGGAGCCACATTTATGCTTTATGTGTTGCCCACTCCGGACGCAGGAGAGAGAAGGAGGCAACAATAATAAGACAAAAAGAGCCGGTTTCACAACAGGAAGTTTGTTTTCAGATCAGACCGTTAGATGCCGGTTTATAACATTAATGTGGCGTCACAAATAAGGGAGACGCTGCGCCATGGCTGTAATTTGGAGGAGAAGGAGAGAGAGAGAAAATGGGTTGGATGAGGTCATGTTGCTCTTGGCATCTGAACTGGGAATTTGTAGGGTCGACGATCGTTGTGAATGGTAATTTGGGCCAAAACACAATTTTCTCAGCAAGTACTAATAGCTAGCCTTGAAAGAAATAGGCGCTATTATTTGAAAGTATTATAAGGTTGAAAATAGTTTACTCAAAGCACTTAATTGTGCGTCTCGTAACTATTTACACTGGGATATTTTGTGTTTAATTTTGCCAGCTCCCAGCACTCTGTGTGATCCATGCCTGTCAACTCTGCCCCGAATCTCTTCTTTGATCACACTCCATTGACCAAGGCCTTACACTACATCCTTTAGTCTAGCCTCTCGTTCAGTTAATGGCTAACAGTACATGGTAACACACACATTGTTCATAAAAAAGTCAGCCAAGCAAGCTCCCCAGTCGAGTACAGCGTGCCAAAACCACAGGAGAGGTATGAAAAGACTTTGGAGCCAAATTCTCTGTTTGGAGCATCAACAATAGAGTGACAAGTGCAGCTAAGAGTCCCTAGGAGGCCATATCCCAAGTTATAGCCTCTGCTCGGTATGCAAAGACAACCTTTGTTCAAGCCACCGGCCCACTTGATGGCATATGAACTATAATGCTTTGTTTATACCAGCGGATATTAAAAGCACAACCTTACAAAGATACCAAACACACTCTGACATGTTCATAAAGAAAATGATGGTTTGTGCAAAGAAAACGTGTGTGTGTGTGCCTCTTTCTCTCTGTGGTCTGTTCATTTTCTAATCAGTATGTTTCCTGTTGGCATTGATCAGGGACCTGATAAAGAGCCATTAGCTCCTAAAGTGCATGGCGTCTTTTCAGCAGATAGACAGATAGAGGGGAGATAGAGGAACAAGGGTGAAAGGCAGTGCAAGGCAAGAACAAGATTCCGTGGCAGTCATAATTTCCAAATTAGAAATGAATTGTGTGACTTGCAGTGCACGAGTGAGTCTTTTTGGACCGTGATTCTGTCAACTTAGACCTGACCATTTGATCCTTTAACTCCTGTAACTGTGGAATTCTAGGAAACAAGTGAGCGTCTTTACACCGTGTCTTAGCGAAAGGGACACAGAGATCCACATCGAGAGCGTCCACTGAATCACCCTGTTAGGTGACCAAGCAGGTGGTGTCTCAGTTGAGTTTCAAGAAAGTCATAAACAGCGACACAGTTTAAGGTCATTTGCAGTGAAAATGTTAAACTATGCTTTGGTGACATGTGTAGAGTACTTATAGTTTTAAACACTATTCTAAAGAAGGAGGCCAAATTGAGGTAAAACATTTTTAATCTGGGCTCTGTACTTAACGAGTACATACATAAAATGTAATAAACTCTAGGTTAACCCATGGGACTTTCAAACATATCCAGTCATTTGTTATTGTTCTGTTGCTTGGAACTCTAAATTCAAACAAATTAATGAAATGTAAAATATGTTTTTGTTTTAGTTGCTGCATGTTCATGTGAAGATTTTTGATGTGACAGTAATTTTTGTTATTCTAACATAACATTCTGCAGTAAAATATGTCACTGTCTATAGCTTCGGCATCTTTTTGAAGGTAATATCTAATGTTCATACATTTTTAATGAACGGTGTATGTGTACATTCTGCTGCTAGTTTCATCCTTTTAAATTGATACACTGCAGCAAGTGCAGCGCAGGAGAAGTGTAAAGAGCAACTGTTCCATGTCCACGTGTGTTGATCGTCGTTTAATATATATATTGGAATGCAGAGTATCTACTCTTACCGTCTTCATTCTGAAATAAGAACATGTGTAAGCTTTGGGGTTGAAGTACAATTAATGCACCGTATTTTAAGATGCAAATTATTTATTTTCTGAGTGTGCGATTTTAATTTATTCATTACCTGAGGTTAAGGTTAGTGTTTTTATTTTTACTAAGCAGTTCTCTTGTATCTAACTCAAATGAGATTCCTAACATGACACTGTTCTATGGCCTCTTAATTTCTCATTAAACAAAGTGTTGGTTCTTTCTTCACATGCTGGCATTTCTCTTCCCACAACCTGTCAACATGTCCAATGAGAGACTAAAAAACTATTCTTTTCTTTTTCAAGTTCAGTTATCTATACGGGTAATATTCTCTCCACATACCATATCGAATTTGTGTAACTCTATTGGTCTCCCCAAGTGAGTCAGGTGAAGGATGTGAAGTCATTACAGCTTAGCCTCCCTGCCTGCCTGGGAGCTGCCTTCTTCCCTTCGTCTGCAGTCTGAGGAGAAAAGTACCCAATGCTGACGGCTATCTCTCATATTTCATCAGAACGCTGTTCTCCTCTGAGACTCCATTTGTGTAGTAAACATCTTAAAAGGTTCGCTTGCCTCCCCTTTCATTTTCTTTTCCTTTTTACTGATTTCATTCTGCTTCTTTTTTTTTCTCTCCCTTATTTTAAACTGCTTGACTTCTTATATACAGATATCACAGTTGGGGCCCCACAAGTTTTTTTGAAAAATGAGCTCATTACTTCCTACATCTCACTTCCTTATTTGTATGTCACAATAAATATTTCCATTTATATGCAAATGATTATCTACTGACCAAGAATGGATAAAAACTTGTCTTGTTTTCATTGTGGTGCGCGGCGCGTGTGGCTGGGAAGGCGGCCGTCTAGCTGGGAAGTGTCTGTGGATAGGAGTGGAGAGAGCAGGCAGCTCCTCATTTAAAGAGTAAATAATCTCCCATTGCATTCTATTATGTATACCCGTGCCTTGAAAGGGACTGTATTAACTTATAAGTTATAAGTAGTTAGAAGTTACTTACTTTAAACTAGGGGGAGAAGAAAGCTGACGCTCTGCTTAGCTGACTTCTACCCAAATTGCTGACATAATTACATGAATGTAATTTTTTATGACTCACAGAAAATCTTGGCATTTTCACTGAAGCAGATAATTAGACTTGGAATAAAGCAGGGGCGGAATAATTAATACATCAAAACTAGATGAACTTTTTCTAATTATTTTTATTTAATCTCCATTCTAATTATTGTTCTAGTCGGCTGAGCGAGATTGCCTCTCTCATTCAGGGTGTGAAATGCACCCGTAGCGCTCAATCCTCAGCCAGTGAAATATCAACTAAGCGTGGAGACGGGAAATCACAGAGCCCTCACCGCTCTCTTCCCCCTCTCCTCTTTTCTCTGATTGAACTGTAATTTAAATTTCTCCATTGCCAACAAACAATTTACATACACCTGCCACACTTCATATGTAGTTATTTATTTATTTATTTCCCCCAACCCCCTGCTCGCCACCTCTCCCCCAAATGTATGGCAATCAATATTTCTCCAGCCTATAAATGAGTTTGTTAATTACACTAATTTGGTTTGGGTAGAGGTGGTGTTTCCCTCCGTATCTATGTGTTCAGGATAAACATTTGCTCAAACCAACCAAAGGAAATAAAGTGTGTGTGTGTGTGTGTGTGTGTGTGTGTGTGTGTGGAAAGTGCTGTTGCTGACCACATAGTTTTTTCTTACTTATCTCTTCTGTTGCCCTACCAGGAACCTGCCTCCGTAGAGGAGTAGTAGATCTGATAAGGCTGCACTTTAATGCTGAAATCATCATCATTAAAACCCATGAGCAGAAACGCACCTACGCATGGAGACGCGTGCATTGGAACGCAAATGTGCGGTGCGACAGAATCAGCACACTGGATTGAAGTGCACTTTTCACTTATTTTCACCATAAAAAATTGAGCAAACAACAGGAAAAATGAAACAATCTCTCTCTATGAAGCATATAAAGTTCATAATGCATTGAATTGTGGACACTTTATAGTTCTCCTTGTTTACCGCTCCCTCTACAGCACCACAAATGTATTCAGATGCAAGACTCAAGCTTTGAAATGATCTTTTGCATGCTTTTTATAATATTTGTATGCAGACATTTTAGCTGAGGATGAATCTGATGATTAGATTGCCTAAAAGGAAACAGATTATGAACTCGTCAGTTAAATATATAATCATTCAATGTAGGCATGAAATTAAATAATTCCTTCTTTGCTCCTATATCCACATGTATTATTGCTCCATGTGTATTCACTAGATTAAAATTGCCGCTCAATTAAAGCACAAAACAAGATCTGATTTAATTAACATCAGATTTAATTGAGGCCCTGCAATTCTTTTTACCCTCTTAGTTCAGATATAAACGATTCCAAGCTGATGTAATTAAACAAAAGCAATGTAAATCTACCAATGCCTTTCAAGAAGAGCTTGATGTGCATCCAAGGCAAATCTCTGTTTTCAAAACAATTATATTAACACTATTATTATAGATTTTTGTTGATTAAAACATTCCGAGTATTATTTTGTCAATAATTTAATTAGAGAGATAATAATGTTTAAATTAATAGCGACACAAAATATATTTTTGACCTTATTTGACTAAATTAGACTGTGCGTGTTTAATCTGGTTGTGAATTATAACACTGACGACTGAATACTCAAATCGTAATCTTGAGTGGGAGCTTATAACCCAGTTTAATGAAATCAGAATCTCATGCATCTCTAAATGCCTTTCATAGCAGTTGTGTTTACAATGAGAACATTCATTTCTAGTGCAAGCTGGCACTTTACTTGTATCTCAGTGCCTACTCTCATTAAAAATGCTTCACGATGCCTGTTCTTTGCATCTTCATGTATTTATTTTTTTAAGTCACTAGATTTTATTTGTATTAGAGAGTCTTATCAAAACAATGCACTGTAAATTGTTATATTTTTAGCTTTTCTCAATGATATGATGCACCTTTTCTAGTTTCTTTTGAGTGAGAGTTGATATTCTGTGTGCGTAAAGCGTGGTATCACGATCAGAGGAGATACCATTCCCTTATCGCTGTGTTGTATTATTTTCTATGGGCCAATATTTTTGGTATTATCAATGTTATCTGGAGTATCTGGTTTTGTGTGTGATTATTACTATGTTTGTTTGTGTGTGTGTATGTGTGTGTGTCTGGTGTCTGTGTGTGTTTACTCTGCTCTGCTTTGTGGGGCTGTATGTTACCCCGAATGGCGGAGGAAGAGCAAAAGTCTTATCTCCAATAAGTATACAGTGCCACCATGTGGCTGGAGGTGAAACTGCTGTAGTGCTTTTCCTGGCTGTGATAGTGAGAGACTGCAGTATGGAGGACAGATCAGATTGTCTTTGGAGTCCAATTCACAGTACGCGGGTATTTGCTAACAGAGATCCTTTTTTTGTTTGTGAAGTATTCAGCCCCTGCATGTGTATGTGTTATATAGCATGCCATGGGTGTTGTGTGTGTTGTCTGGGTCCGACGTGCTGTCTGTGCTGTTTGCTACGGACGGGTCCCATTGGGGAATGCAAGGCGTCACAGGGAACAGACAAAATACTGCTGATCCTTTCGATGTAAATAACTCCAACTGAGATTGTCCCTGATATCTAAAAGCTCAGAGAATAAAATACGTAGAGTGATTATGTCGAGAACACAGTGTCACTCGAAACACTTTGATCCATAACTGCCTTTGTACACAACATAACTTTGCGTAGTGTGTATAGCACATAACACAATATGAAAATGAAAACTGTTTTGACTTTGGGTGTTTGCGTACTGTATATTTGTGTGTGTGTGTGTGTGTGTGTGTGTGTGTGTGTGTGTGTGTGTGTGTGTGTGAGAGAGAGAGGTTGAGAGAGAGAGGCCTGGCGGTGCAGGTTGCGTCTTGGCGCCAGCGGGATGAAGGCTTCACGCTTGGGCTGAGATTACCTGTGCGGGCGTCCTGTGTGGTGTGTTTATGAATCAGCTTTTTTGTTCAGATTTTCCCCTCCACTTGTGTCTTTGGGAGACGCCCCGTCCGACCAGGGTGGGCGGGCGGAGACGCACACCTCTCCACGAACCCTTCACCCTAACGTGACCCGCCCATGATTTCTACCTGGTTATCGCCGCGGCGATAAGGCCACGCCTTGGCTGTGGAATGAAAACAGGTTGGCGACGCAGACAGACAGGAGTCAGGGAGGAAACGTGACACACAGTATGTGGCCACAATCAACCACCCGGCTCTGACTTAGCCCAGATCTACCCTCTAGCTCACCCCCTAAAAGGACACTGTGCATGCACCTCCAGTGAAATATGTGTGTGTGTGTGTGTGTGTGTGTGTGTGTGTGAGAGAGAGAGAGAGACACAGAGCGACTGTGTCATACAAAAACATTGCATGTGTAGAGTTTGAATGATATATGCATGGTATGATTTGTTTGATTGATTGCGCAAGAGGTTTGCGGTTGGCGTGGATCTCAGTTGTGCTCTAGCCTACCTCTGTAGAGTGGAAAGTATGGAAATGATTCTAGTATGGCCACTTTGTCCTCCATCTCTGGCCCACTGTCCTCCACCCCAGCCCCATGGCCTGTCCGCCTCAGGCTGCTTCAAACCAATCCTCTCCCTCTACCACTGGCCCCAAACCACTGGTTCAATTACCCATCGTGTCCTTGACCTTGGAGGTCACCCGGCGTAGCAGGATGGAGTGTTAGAGGCCCACAGAGAGAATGGAGAGATAGAGAGAGGGGGGGGGAGAGCGAGAGAGAAAGAGAGAGAGAGAGGGGAGGAGGGGGAGGGAGGGAGAGAGAGAGAGAGAGAGAGAGAGAGAAATAGGTAGAAAACAAGATTAAAAGAAAATGAGGATAGGGGACGAAAGTGAGGTAGGTGAGGGGACGTGGAAAGATGGCAGGGGAAGAAAAACGGGAGAGGATGAGAGAGAGAGAGAGAGAGAGAGAGAGAGAGAGAGAGAGAGACAGAGAGAGAGAGAGAAACGGAGGGTGAGGGAGGGACAGAGTGAGAGAGGGCTTCAGCCCTGCTCTCTCTTATCTCTCCGGCTTGGTGGAGTTTTAAATTATTCATTCCCTGCTGCTCCCGCCGACTTACACATCTCCATCACACGGCTGCCCGCATCCGCCCGGGGAACAGGCGGTCGCCACGGCAACCTTATCGCAGATCGCAGATTTCGGCTCCAGAAATGAAATAAAAGAGGAAATTGGCTGTATTAGCATAAGAGGAGTCAGCCTGGAGTTGAATACACACATCACCCCCAAAGCGCACAGCAGCCCCCTCCTTCTCCTCCCCCACTTTTTCTTATCAGCACTGTCTGATCGCCAGTCTCCCTTTCTTTTTTTTCTCCTTTTTTTTTTCTAATTCCACTCCGCCTCCTCCCCCCCCCCCCTCTGTCGGTCTTTGTTCCTCCCCGCGCTGGGAGAAGAATGGAGCAGGGGCTGATGGGAGAAAATAGATGTGGTCGCTCTGACCCCTGACCTTTTCAGAGAGAGTAAACAATAAGCAATAACCTGGGAGACGTGACTCTGCCAGCCACTGGGCCACTGACTGACAGCACACTTTATTTCCTGTCCAATAGGACCTTTTTCCCCCATCATGCTTTTTATTATTGGCCTCCTTTTCCCCATTCGTGCCGCTAACAGTTTGCCTGGGTCCGTGGGGATCTGCCATCTTGATTTTTAGAGCGGGGACTGACTCTGACCTTAAAAGAAAGGTCTGGAATATTTGTTTTGCTTTCTGCCGTTGCCGCGAGTGAATGTAACTTCCTGGCTGCTTCCAGGAAGGCCAGCATGTAATCAGGTCTTTAAAGGCTTGGGGCGACATTAACGTTCCCCGTCAATACATATCTCCTATAGCAATCTCCAGCTCTCCATCACTGTGCACTCACAAAGGCCAGCGCACAAAGCACACTCTTTAGACGACACCCCATAAATGTGTTTTCTCCTTAGCGCCTATTCTACCACTACTTAACCATTCAGTCGGAAGCGCGGGGCCTCCGATCTCCCTCCGCCGTCTCTCTCCCGCTCTCATCCTCCCGGCACCCCTCACTTCCCCTCCGCCCATATGTTTCCCCACCTAATTGAAGTTAAACAGCAGAGAAATGCTTCCGTGTCTCCCCCAGATGGCTCTAAATGTCGACATTCTCTCCCACTTAGATTGACACGTCCCCCGGGGAAAGGGCTGCGTGCGGCCGGGACGTTTGTTATGCTAACGGCCTCCCTCCGCCTCACATCTATTGTGCAAATCAAACCAGTAGGGGAGCTGTCAGACATAATAAGAGCCAGCACGTCCACCGCATGGTGGCACTTAGTATCATCCCCATCTTCTGAACAGGGGGAGCTGGAGCAGGGGCTGCTGGGACGCTTGTGGTTTTGGTATGTTTGCACATATGTAGATATTACATCTATCTATGTAAATATATATATGTATACATATATATATATATATATATATATATATATATATATATATATATATATACATATATATATGTGTGTATATATATATATATATATATATATATATACTGGGAGAGAGATAAATATCTACATACATACAGTATATTTAGATATTTATCTCTCTTGTATAAGGGACATGTCAGAACATCTAAAGCGTCTACACTTACATTCTTAAATCTCTTTTTCTGTCCATACCATTATTTGAGCATTTGACTTTGCAACCTTTCTAGTTTTTGGTTGAAAATTGGTTCATTTGAGCAATCATTAATAATGGTTCATATAAAAAGTTAACAAAATGTATTCTAATACCGCTATCACTTTTGACCTTAATCAAAAGCCCAAACAAACCCTGTCTACTCCAGAACTTCCTAGCCCAGGCCACCAGTGTGCCCACCCTCCCCTGCCTGGAGAGGGTTGAGATGCCAAAGATAGACGTGAACTGTCGCTCTATGATTTCTAATGCTCTGGTCCAGACAGCGTCCACCTCTTCTCTGTCCTCCAGAGACATCCGAGGAGGTGGAGCAGGACCAGAGTCAACATGGACGCACACAGAGACCCAGACTCAGCTCACCTACAGCCATACCACGCCTCCCCAGGGTGCCTTTAGATGTTCCTATGAGAGGAGCGATATCAAATGTATCCGTCAGGCCTCTTTATGTACTAAAAACAACGGCCGGATAGCCAACCTCCATAGATCCCCACCGATACGCGTCATAGCGCTTGCTTCCAAACAGGGCACGGAGATGAGATGGAAAATCGGTGCTTTTCCCCCTCCGACTGATCAACAATCCTTCTCTATTCTCCGTCTTTTGTTCCTCCATTCTTCCATTGGGAAACCACAGCCGTGATATGGGAACAAGCGGGATCGCTCCTCCAGGCGCTCTATCTCCTAAAGGACTCCCTTTTGCCCCCCGCCCCGCGCTCTAAGTCTCCAGCCCCGCTCCTCTGTTACCCCACTCAGTGACGTTGGGCCCGTTGATTCCCCAAGCTCTTAATCTGGTTAAAGTGATGAATACTTTGGAACAGTGAGGAGAGAGAGAGAGAAAGGGGACGTAACTGAAAGACGACACTGTGGGTCCCTGTGCGCTCCGCTCCGTGGTGGTCCAGGCGCTTCCCAACGCGCTCGTGCTCGCTTTCTCTCTCTCTCTCCTCTGTCTCTATCTCTCTCTCTCTCTCTCTCTCTCTCTCTCTCTCGCCTTCTCTCTCTTTCTCTGAAATGGTTGGGGGCTGATGGCGGCCTACGTGTGATTTCACATGGGCTATAGAGCCTCTCGGCGCCTGTGGCTCTGTCCCGCCCACACACAGTCTGCTGCTGAGAGCTCCACCACGCACAATCCACTGTGTAGGTTTGGCTGTGAACCGCCTGTAGTGATCACACTGTGCGTCTACGTGTGTGTGTGTGTGTGTGTGTGTGTGTGTGTGTGTGTGTGTGTGTGTGTGTTTGCCATGTGCGCATTGTTCGGATGCCAAGAGACCACACACTCAGCACTGTATTCGTCGTTGGATTTCTCTGGCGCGCTCGACTCTCTCTCACACACACACACACACACACACACACACACACACACACACACACACACACACACACACACACACACACGGAAACACACACACACACACACACACACACACACACACAAGCACACGGCAAGTCAGACGGTAGCTGCCAGTGTGCCCCTGTAATGCTAAGTGACAGGGTGAGACAGGAGACAATGCTGATCTCCCAGCATCCTAAAGTGGATCGGCAGCGGCCTCCGCCCCGCTGTCATCCTGCCGCCCCTGCCCTGTTAGCCGGTGCCGCCGAGCAGATCACCAGGGAGGGCCCGCAACCGGGACGGGAAAACGCATTTCCGAGGTGCGTCCCCCAAACACAGATACCCGCGCTTCGGGCTTTGTGCATCGGGGCTGATAGCCCTCTGGAGGGTGGGCAGGGGTGTCACACTCTTTTCCCTCCAACCTGGGGGGGTTAAGGCATGCGGGGGCTTCCAGCGGCACGGTCTTCCTTGTCCAGTCGTACGGCGGAGTCGGTTTCTTGGTCACAGCGGATTCCCGGAGCAGGCTGGCGCTGTCGGGACGAAAGGGGATTAACACAAGTGTCAAGCACAACAGTCACAGCCCTGTGTGTGGTGGACTTGATGCAGTTTGCCGTGGGATATGGTGGAAGATGTTCTCCTGTTTACAAAGTTTACTGATCCAGAGGCGGTCGAAATCCAAATGAGGGAGACTCGACCTGCACAAGATGCACCTTTAGGTTCATGCACCAGCTTACATTAGACTTTAAGCTACCGAAGCAATGTGAGAGAATACCACGTATAGATTATGATAACTGCATACAGCATCACATTCACAGCGCTGCAGTATGGTGCCATGTGCAGTGAAACAGAGGGTCACTAGACACTCATAAACAGATATCAAATGTATGTGTGTGTGTGTGTGTGTGTGTGTGTGTGAATGTGTGTGTGTGTGTGTGTGTGTGTGTGTTCCCGTCTGTTCCCGCCATGCACGTGGCAGTATGCTTGCGCTTCAGAGGTCCATAAATCGTGGTGTTATCAGTTGTCCAGTCTCCACCACCCTTGTGTTCTGTTATTGAATGTTATTGTAGCCGGATGGCCTCTTGGAAGATATTTCCTGGTCAGAAATCTAGATCAGAGGCAGGGGAGAGATGGAACGAGAGGGGGAGGAGAAGAGGGAACAATGAGAGATCCACAATGGGGAGAGGGGGATGAAAATTAGAGGAGGCGGGCTCAGGTGCCCAGATCGGACTCAGGAGTGGGAAGAGATATGGAAGGGAATACTGGGGGAGGGTGAGGAGAGAGGCTCCCTCTCTGTGGACTGTGGACCCTGTGGTGGACAGAGATACTGTCTAGACCGTCCAGCTGGCCACATTGTAGGAGTAGGAAAAACATCAGTTATGTATCAGTTATGAGTTGGATTCACTGGGGATCATTTTAGCAAATTGCAATGGATACGCTGATGAATGAAGATGATTGCAGAATATAAAAAAACAACAAAAAAAAAAAAACATGTTTAATAATAAATAATGTTTTTGTTTTCGATTTTAAAGAAACCCATTTGTATGTATGCTGTATATTACTGCAGCATTAGTTTCTCCACTCTCCTCTTGTTTTTGACAATACTTTTAGTTTTTCAGAGTTTGGTTCTGCATCAGGGATGCCGATCCCATGGTGTGTGTGTGAGTAGGCCTGCGTGTAGGCGTGATTCCTTGGACTCCCCCCTGGCTCGCCTCCTGCCATTTAATTCCTGCTGAATCGCAGGGAGACAGGGACAGAATGGACTCCAGAGATTGTCGTTCCATCTGTGTCTTCTAAACGGGCTTTTCTCCCCATGCACCCTCTCACCAGCACTCCCCAATTCCCCCATTCGCCACCCTGGAACCCGGCACCACGCCTCGGTAATGGCATCAAAAACACCCCCACCAGCCCTCCTCTCCGGAGAGATACCTCTTTGTAGCCGTGAAGGGGAGGGGTGGAGGTGTGGAGCGCTTAGAGAAAAGGGGTAGCCAGCCTACAAGCTCAGAGTCTCCTCTCCTCTCCTCTCCTCTCCTCTCCTCTCGGTATCAGTGGCACTAGTAGTCAGGAGGATGGTGAGGAGGAGGAGGAGGAGGAGGAGGAGGAGGAGGGGGAGGGAGATTTGTCTCTAATCTGGCCCGGCTCTGGGGGAGATAAGGCTTATTTAGTGTTTGGACTTCTTCCCCCGGCCGCCACGCTGGCACTGGAACACCCCACAACAGGCCAAGGTAGATGTGGACTGCAGATAGATAGCAGCCTGCTGTCTGCCGTGTATGGAGGATTCCATGTGATTCTCGTCCTTCCTCACACACACACACACACACACACACACACACACCCGTTGGAAGCGGCGCTCTGTTTATTCACGAGAGTGTGTCTTCTGCTCAGTCTAATCCCGACCCAAGGGCTACTTTGGGTGACACTCAACAATATGCAGGGACAGGCCTCTGACTCATAACACACACACACACACACACGACAACATACAAACACACTTAACACGCGCACACACACACAGGGAGCGGCTGAACAATAGGATCCATGCTGTTTATTGTGATTAGAGCAGTGGTAGTGCGATGGGGCCTGATAGACGAGCGATTACACCCAGCATCCAGCCTGCGCCCCGATGCAGATCTGTGGAGGGCGAGGACACGGCGGCAGCAGTTTGGGGAGCTCAGGGAGGTCTACATGGATAAGCGTGTTAAAATACACTAATCTCCCATCACTATCGCCCACAGATAAGTGCGTTTGGGCAGTGATCAACATGGAGATTACGGCTGGGATCGGAATGTGACGATCACCACGGCGGATATCGGAGGAGGTCTCAACGGAGCACAGAAAGACAACCCTCTCATGGACTCGGCACGAAGCATACTTTCACATTGGATATGGATTCGATAGACATGTACAGTGTGAGGCCCTCAGACACATTGTTTGAGTGTGGCACTTTAAAACGCTTCTGCCTTTTAAGCCCTAACTGAAGACGGCGGCCGCTTGCCTGAGAGAGCCAGAGAAAGTGGCCATGCTGTCGAAGAGGTCTGGATCTGGGCTCCACATCCTCCAGTCTCCTCGCCCGCCCCTCTCTGTCGGCCCCTCGTCTCTCTCTAGCCGTGCACAGCGTGACCACGGCCCAGACAAAATAGCCCATCCTCCACCGGTCCACATCAATCAGGTCACACCTCCCTCTCTCCTCTGCTTTTTTTTTTGTTCTTTTCTTCTCTTTCTTCTCTCAGACCAACCCCCGACCGTTGTGCCACTTCCTTTTTCTCTCTCTCTCTCTCTCTCTCTCTCTCTCTCTCTCTCTCTCTCTCTCTCTCTCTCTCTCTCTCTCTCTCTCTCTCTCTTTTTCTTTGTGTGACCCTCTTTTTATCTCCATTCTTTTTTTCTCTCTCCCTTTCAGATCTCCATTGCGACGCTTGTCATCGTACCTTTCTTTTTCTTCTCTTTCGCTCGCCGTCTATCCCGTCCTCCCTCCTCATCCTTTAGTTTGTCCTCTCCATGTGTGGGCTCCGGCTCCGCACAGGGTCTCCTGCAGGTACTCTGTGGGCTAGACACAACTCACAGGGTGAAAGGAGAGAGAGAGGGAGAGGAGATGGTTGCTCGGGTTTTAACAGTCTCATCATCATCATCCTCATCCTCATCATCCCCATCGTTGTCTGGATCAACATAGTCCTCTTCATCATCCTCCAGGCACACAGCGGAGTCTTAATCAGGCCCGGGGACATGTCCAACCGGTCTCCAACGCTCTCCCTACCTAATAATGTGCACCTTCTGTTTAATTTCGTCATTATTCAGGCCTGTCAGACCGCAATTATTTATAGCTTATCTCTGGCGCACACCACAAGACGCGTTTGTCACGCTTTCCAGCGATTCAACACTAAGACACACTAATAAAAGCATGCACGCGTAGGCACGAGTCCCAGACACACACACACACACACACACACACACACACACACACACACACACACACACACACACACTACACACTGTCATGACTCCATTGTCAAGACGCAGGTGCAGGTGAATCTGTGGTTTTAATAAAACAATCACCGGGGCGTATACCAAAACAACTTAACTAATACAACGATATACACGAGTGATAGCCTCAAACTTTACCAAAGAACTAAGACCCATCACGTAAGCTCCAAACAATGCTACCTGCCGCACAGCACTCTGGGCTATGCCTATAAACCCAAACCAATTAACCCAGATGTCCATAATTAATAATCAGGGGATGCGGATCTTTGGAGAGGGAGCGTAGGTGTGACACGCATTTACTCACACAAACACATTTACACACACGCACACACACACACACAAACGCACACAAACACACACATACACACATGTACAAACACACACATTTACACACAAACACCTGCACGCTCATACACTGAGCAGCCAAAGCTATGGAAAATGCACTGATGACTCTGTGTGATAGGATCTGCCAGCAGCTTCCAGTCTGCTATGATTACTGCATTGATTACTTTGGCTGGCTTATCATCTGCCCATATTAAATCTCATCAATAGAACCCCCCCCCCCCCCCTACACACACACACACACACACACACACGCACACGCACATGCACACGCACACGCACACGCACACGCACACGCACACACCCCATGCTGTTTATGTTTAGATTAAGGTTCTGTTGTTGTTGATCTCCTCTGCTTGTGTATTCTATTGGTCTGATTTGTGTTTGCTAATGTCATCTAGCCCTCTGTGGGCGCACGGGGAACAAAAGAGCAGCTATCTCTCCTGTGTGATTGCTCAGAATTGGATGCATGCATAACATGGTTTCCTATCATCCTTTAAGCCTTCATTTGATGCCACACAGTATTTAGCGGAACAAATATGGAGACACTGTTGAATTCTATCGTGAATTAGTGATCAGAAAAAGGACTGCCAAGGGGAGAGACAGACGGGGAGAAGACGAAGCAGGGAGTTCTACTTCTTGGAGTCAGTGGCTCTAACGAGACCAATGTGCCGCACGGCTTTTTTTGACAGCCCAATTTAGTTAGCATTATTTGGAGAACAAACCAGCCATGTAATACACCACACAGCCCTAAGTAATGATGTTTTGAAGCAGTAAAGGCAATGGATAGGGCTGTCATTAAAGCGTCATTACACCCGGCAAAAAAAACAACAACGCTTATCAGCTGGGGGAAACGCTCGGTTTTGGCGGACGCGGAAATGGGGCGCGTGACGCACACACCGGCCATCAGATAGGGCAGCTCCTTAATGCCCTCGTCCCCTGTTTAAATCACATCATTATCACTGGCTAATGACGGGGATGGGGTGAGGCGGGCGGAGTAAGCCGATTAGGACGGAGACAACCAGCGGGCGGCCAGGAAGCACGACAGGGCCGTTCACCGCCGCTCACCCTCGCTGGACAAATGGACGTCCTCCTTGCGCGTCGGCCCTTCCCTCTATCCACCTCCCCTCCCTCCCTCCCTCCCTCCGTCTGTCCGTCCTTCTGTCTGTCTCCTCCTCACTCTCTCACCTGGCCACTCGTTTTTTTTTGTGTTTTTTTTGTTTCTCCCTACATTTATCTGTATTATTATCTTGTCGTTATTGTTATTATTTGGTATTTGTCTGAAACACAGGGCCAGCGTAATGTGTTTGATTTCCTCTCCTCCGTTTTCCCTTCTCCCCCCTCCATGCGTGCTCCCCTCCGTCTCTCTCTCTCTATCTCTCTCTCTCTCTCTCTCTCTCTCTCTCTCTCTCTCTCTCTCTCTCGCTCTCACCCCCCCCCCCTCCCCACCCCTCTCTCTATCTCTCTCCCTCTCTCTCTCCCCCTGTCGCCTTTGTGCGGAGGTAATCGTAGATGCAAAGGGAAGGGGGCGGCGGGGCCCTTATCAGCCCATAACATCTGTTGGCGTGTCAGGTGATGAGACGGAGCGCTGGCGGCCTGCTGGAGGCCCGCTGGGCCGTGCCTCCTTTAATGCAGAGAGGGGAGTGTGCAAACAAACAGCCGCTGATAGGGTCTCCGCTTGTCACCATCGCTCAGGGCCGGGATCCATCTTCTCTCCACACAGACCCTCCTCCTCCTCCTCCTCCTCCTCCTCCTCCTCCTCCTGCACCACCACACTCTCTCCCTTCCTCTCTCGCTCTGTCTTTCTCTCTCCATCTCTCCCCTCTCTGGCTGTCTTCCGGTGTTCTCTGGGGTCCATGTTGCCCTGCCCGTTTATTATCCCGCTCCCTCTTTAAGTCTTGGCGTCGTCTCGGTCTCTTTGCCATTTCCACAGTCGCGGAGGTGGAGCGTGGGATCAATTGGGGGGGGGGGGGGGGGGGGGGTTTGTTGTGTTTTGGTAGTGTGTCTTTAGATCGACCGTAATGAAAATAAGTGGCCAGTTGACTCGATGCATCGTAACGCTGCGAGAGATATGGAGCAAAAGGAAGAGACACAATCATCTTCATTCCCATCTGCCTTTAGCCCGACTACCGTTGTAATATTAAACACTTGAACCCCTCTTTACTCATTCAGACCAAATCACTGGCCTGCTGCTCCTCTGCGTCCCGCCAACAAACGAAATGAAACTCCATCAGCACCTCTTACAGACCCAGTCCTACACAGGGAGTACATTAGCCCGTGATGCACTTGCCTTCCTCAGACCACAACTATAATGTCATTGTCAGGCGGCTGGTGGCAGTTGGATCAATAGGCAGTAATTCCTTGGCTGGGGGTCTGGGTGTCCTAGCCTTTCTCCCTCGCTGTTCTCTCAGTGCCCCCCCCCACCCCCGCCCCACCCCGGGCTAGAATGTCCTCTAATGGAGCAGCTTAGATCTAATCACTGCGGTAATTGAAGTTTACTTTGAAGCTTTCAATCTGGGGGAATATTTAAAGACAGAGCCAATGTGAAACAGTATCTCGCGGGCCAGACCCGATCACATCTAAATCTGCCCCTTTCAATAATAGATGAGATGCCTTAACGTGATTTTTTTGTTTTTAGCTCTGTCTTTTAATGCACGTTGGCGCGATGCGGTGCCTTTTCTCCTTGAACAAGACGGAAATGCTTCCGATTGAATTTGAATGTATGATTGCAGATAACTCAATACATTACAGAAGTATTATTTAAGATGGTTAGGATTCGTATCACCTAGTCTACAAGACATATTCCATGTATCTGTATAATGCTGTATGTATTGGTTGTTTAGGTCATTTCTACTTCATATTGTAGTGACCTGTTGACTCGTTGGTGCTGGGTCTGAGGCGGGTTAGTCGCTGGTAGCCCGGCTGTGTGGTTGGGTCTGTGTGGCACGTGTAATGGTGGAGGTCAGACTGGGGTGTTGAGTATGAGGCGGGTTGCTGGTTGGAAGTCAGTGTGTTAGGTCTGAGGCGGATGTGTAGGTGGAAGTCGGGCTGGGGTGTTGGGTCTGTTGTGGGGGGCTTGGTGGAAAACGGGCTGGGGTGTTGGGTCTGTTGTGGGGGGCTTGGTGGAAGTCGGCTGGGGTGTTGGGTCTGTTGAAGGGGGCTTGGTGAAAGTTGGGCTGGGGTGTTGGGTCTGTTGCGGGGTGCTTGGTGGAAGTCGGGCTGAGGTGTTGGGTCTGTTGTGGGGGGCTTGGTGGAGGCTTTGCTGGGGTGTTGGGTCTGTTGTAGGGGGCTTGGTGGAAGTCGGGCTGAGGTGTTGGGTCTGTTGTGGGGGGCTTGGTGGAGGCTTTGCTGGGGTGTTGGGTCTGTTGTAGGGGGCTTGGTGGAAGCTTTGCTGGGGTGTTGGGTCTGTTGTGGAAGCCGGGCTGTGGCCGAGTCGGCGTCTGTGCTGCCGTTGTGTCCCTGATTGATAGGCCTGAGCTCAGAGGGCCAGTGGGAGATGAAGAGCTGCCTGATAGGGGAACGCTAGATACTCCCAGATTCACTGGGTGTCAGATACTGATAACACCCCGAGTGGGAGATACAAAGAGAGGCCACGATACAGGGGAAGAAGAGGGAGCGCCAGAGAGGGAGAGAGAGAGAGAGAGAGAGAGAGAGAGAGAGAGAGAGAGAGAGAGAGAGAGAGAGTGTGGATGCGAGGGTGGATAAAAAGAGAGGAAAAAGTCTTGGAGTGGGAAGAGAGGTTGTTTCTGGGAGGAAGTAAACCGGAAAGGATAAAAGAAAAGAAAACAGAAATATATATATATATTTTTTGGCAGCACCACAGTAGGGATGACACAGTATTGACCAACAGCTGATTCCATCGCACTCCCAGACACCAGAGTTCTACTGCTGTAGACTCCACGTTGATAACGGACAAGCCTTCTCCTGACGGGTCGTCCCTCCGTTCCCTCGCTCCCTCGTCTTTGTGGAGCGTTTCTCTTCCCAGTTTCCCGGCCCAGCCCTCTGTTTAGTTTTCTTTTTCCCGGTGTGTCTGGGCTTTATTCATTTCTGTCCACTGGAGATGAAGAAAAGGCAGTGGTTTTATGGGGTTGGTCACAGGTCTGTCATGGCTAACGTATTATTTCTGATAGCGCTCAGGGGAAACAAAATGGAGTGTTCTGTCTTCTCCTTCGTCTGCTTTTTCACTGTATCGATAACATTACTCTTCCTCTCGTCCATCTCTCTCCCGCACGCACGCACACACACGCACACACACACACACACACACACAGATACACACACACAGATACACGCGTACACAAACACAACATATCGCCTTTCCTATTTTTCTTGATGCCTCCACCTTATCTATCCATTTTATCTCTGTCTTTTCGGCGCCATTTCTCCTCTTCCTTCCCTGTCATCGATGGTGATGTCACTAGGCTCTCTGTCGCCAGGGAGACCGAGTGAGCCTCTGGATCACCAGCCTGCTAGTTCAGTCACAAGGTGAAGGCTGCACCTGACTGACTGACTACACACACATGCACACACACACACACACACACACACACACACACACACGTACATAGTATAGATGCACACTTGTCACAAGTCATTTAGTGTTCTCTTCAGTCATGCATACTTGTCAGTCAAAGGGAGAGTTTTGCCCAGACATCTGATCAATGTGCAGAATGCGGGCCCATTCCATTCCATTCCAGACTACCGTACCAGGCTAATCCAGCCCCACCTGAACACGAGACTCCCCACAGGCTATGAGTGCTGCCGCTGAGTAAAACACGTCTCCACCCACCTCATGAAGCCATGCGTCATCACCTCCATCAATGTCTCCAGTCCGTGTGTGTTCTGTTCTCGTGGTCTGCCAATCAACACTTACGCCGTTCCCAACAGCAGGTCTTTAAAACGTTGTTCCATAGCGACTCAAAGGCAAAATACGAAATGAACACTCGATTCTGTAGTTTGAAGTATTAAGAGCAAATGAATACATGTGCCTGGACTGGGCTTGAACACTTTGCTAAAGAGGATTGTGTTGTGGAGATTATTAAAAACCCATGGAAGTTGCACCCACAGACGGGGAGAAAGCCTCCCTCCAGGATTGGGCCCAGATATCTCTTTTCTCTTGGTGTAGTTTTAACCCCGCTATGGGGGACGCTTCGTGGAGCTCAGAGCGTGGCGTTGGCGTGTCGCTCCTCTTATCTGGTCCTAAAGAATAAAGGAAAGCTTTGTCAGTCGGACAGTCATAATAAACACAGCGCACGTCACAACTAATGATCAACCGACTTCAATTATGATTCTGTGTGATTGTGTTTTTTTTGTGTAAAAGAAGAGAAAGGAAAACGAGGCAACAGCAGCCATTGTGTTGGGCTTAGCTCAAAGTGTGTGGTCTTAAACACTCTGAAAGGATTCTTTACAGTCATCATGTTTCACTGTGATTCATAATCATTATGGGGAATTGAGTCTGAATGGGGAGAGAGTGGATGGGGGATTTAAGGACGCAGAATGGAGCAGACTTTAAAACAGTCATACGACTTACGGCACACTGTGAGGGTAACTCGTGGGGAAATCAATATTTATAAATATATATCAATACATTATTTACGCTGTGTGATTTTTGTTAGGCATGGCCTGGTCCAGTTTTGGGGGGGGGGGGGGGTTTGTGGAGGGTACTGCGGGCAGGCGTGTGCTGGCCGGGCTGTGGGTGACGTGGGCTGGCTGGGCTGTGGGTGACCTGGGCTGGCCGGGCTGTGGGTGACGTGGGCTGGCCGGGCTGTGGGTGACGTGGGCTGGCCGGGCTGTGGGTGACGTGGGCTGGCCGGGCTGTGGGTGACGTGGGCTGGCCGGGCTGTGGGTGGCGTGGGCTGGCCGGGCTGTGGGTGACGTGGGCTGGCCGGGCTGTGGGTGGCGTGGGCTGGCCGGGCTGTGGGTGACGTGGGCTGGCCGGGCTGTGGGTGACGTGGGCTGGCCGGGCTGTGGGTGCCCTGGGCTGGCCGGGCTGTGGGTGGCGTTGGCCGGCGGGGCTGTGGGGGACGTGGGCTGGCCGGGCTGTGGGTGACGTGGGCTGCGGGAAGCGGAGGATGTGTGCTGCGTTTAGCATCGATCAGCGGGAGACGGAGGTCTGATTGGGAGCCCACTGTTGTGTGTCGGCCCTGCTCTAATTGATGTAATGAATGTGATTAGGTGCTATCTGTGGGATCGCAGACCCTGGCCCTCCGCCCCGTCCCTTATCTCCCGCTGCTTCCTGGACCCGACGCAGGCGGCCCACCATACATCACCCACCAGGGCCGGGGAACGCTGTCTGCACCCCCGCAGAGAGAGATGGATGGACTCAAATGTAGCAGACACACGGGTTCTCTCTCAGACTTGAGCACTGGTGGGCACAAACAGATACAAGCACACACACCCTTGGAGATGTATATGTGTGTGTATATACATAATACACACACATACACACACACACACACACACACACACACACACACACCATATATTAGGTTTTTGAAGATTATGGACATCTAGTTGCAATCGTATTCAAACATGAGTGGTATATAATTTGAATACACATGAATTGTGCCATTGAAATGCAGCTTTATCATGTTTAATCATGCTTAAAATATTCATAAAAATTAAACACTTTTTTTACATGAAATACATTACGTCTAATAATTAAATACAAGTTAGTTGCGTGGTCTGAAATGAGCATTTGTTCTGTAGAGCAGATGGGTGTAAGAAGAAAGAACGCGTTTGAAGATAATATGGCATTTATCTACTGTATAATGCTGCCATCCTGTGGAGGCACCTGGCTCTGCAGTCTTGCTAGATGTTGTTGCTGACCGCTTGCGATGGACAAGTTCTATGTTTACAAACACGGATGTGCACGGGATACCGCTCCGTCCGCCCTCCGAGTGTGTGCACATCCACTCTGTCACACACATCGCCTCATCATATGAGCAAGTAACCACTCAGTCTCCAGCTCCGCTGTCCTGGAACATTTTCTAGAAAATAGACTACTAATTCTAAATGTGTGATGTTTTTTTTTTTTATTGGTGCTCTACAATTTCAAATCCACAGTGTATCTACTGTGCCACTGTGGCTAACAATACATGTATTACGATTGTTCCCTGCACTGCACATTCTCAACCAACAGAGGGCAGTGTGACTCAGTGGGATAATATTGTGTTACTGTGTGCCACACCTCAGAAGTATTTTCTTCTCAAACAAATAATGATTCAATGTATACCTACCATCTGCCTTGTATATTATATGACAATGTCAATGGCCTATCAATGTGAGCAATACATCTCTACATCTAGTGGTCATAATGCCTCCTCTTCAATCACCTACACGCTGTCCGATATTCAATGGACTGTTATTTTCCTTGGCCTGGAGTCTATTATGGTTGAAAAACACTGTTTATGATACTGTTATCATCTGCTTATATTGCTCGCCAACCCTGTTACTGCGTGTGAAGATGCTATTGATCACATGCTATTGATCACCACACCATAGGGCGTGGGTCGATCCAGGTCAATTAGTCGATTTTAAACTAATAGGCCATGTTGGTTTCTTTTGTGGATGGACACAATAGGTTGACCATCTTTGTTCACTGACCACCATGACGTGTGTCACAAGAATGACGTGCCCTCACCGTGAGGATGGGATGAGATGGCTAACCAAGGCAGAAGGTGTGCAACGGCAACAGCCACGCTGGCTGTGTGTGACGACAGGCGATGCAGAGGTCGCCGGCGGACGCCACAGGACGTGTTTGAGGGACAAAACGAGGGAGAGAGACAGGGTGCGGGTACACAGCACCGAGGACCAACCGCAAAACTGGGTGAGAAAGCAAGAGAGACACAACAGAATCACACAGCCTGTCACAGAGCAAGCCAGCAAAGTTTTCCAGAAAGAGAGCGACGCGAGGAAAAGTCCGCCAAAGAAGAAGAAGAGGGAAGGACAGCGCCGTTTCGGGGTCGGGGGGTCATCTGGTCTGTGTGCAAGTCTAACGAGCAGTATGGGTAACCTCGGTCTCCACCTGTCCCCTTTGGCCCTGGCCTGGCCTGCCGTTACCAGCGCTCCGAGGCAAACTGCCGCCTGGAATCTCCATAATAACCAAAGCATTGATCGCCGTGCCTGAGCCAGCCAAGCATAGCTTCTATAACGTAATGAGCAGCAATCACTCCGCTGGCAATTACCGGCGCCTCCAGCACGGGGCAGAGTTGGCGAGGCCACGCACGGGAGCACTTTGCACACACACACACACGCACGCACGCACGCACGCACACACACACACACACACACACACACACACACACACACACACACACAGAGGAGCTCTAAACAGCGTCCAAATTGATGCACATACACGGAAGATTGGAGATGGATAAACCGTGTAGCTCGTCCTCTGTGTCTTCTTTTAAAGCGCTTCCTGTCTCCAGGATTTTACAGTTCATCTCTGGTTCACACTGAGCGCCAAGTCTGCCTGCGTGTCTGTCTGTCTGTCTGCGTGTCTGCCTGCGTGTCTGGCTGCCTGCTTTCCTGTCGGTCTGTCTGTCTGTCTGTCTATCTGTCTGTCTGTCTGTCTGTCTGTCTGTCTGCGTGTCTGCCTGCGTGTCTGGCTGCCTGCTTTCGTGTCTGTCTGTGTGTCTGTCTGCCTGCGTGTCTGTCTGCGTGTCTGTGTGCGTGTCTGCCTGCGTGTCTGGATGCCTGCTTTCCTGTCTGTCTGTCTGTCTGTGTGTCTGCCTGCGTGTCTGCCTGCGTGTCTTGCTGCCTGCTTTCCTGTCTGTCTGTCTGTCTGTCTGTCTGTCTGTCTGTCTGTCTGTCTGTCTGTCTGTCTGTCTGTCTGTTTGTCTGTCTGTCTGCCTGCGTGTCTGCCTGCGTGTCTGCCTGCGTGTCTGCCTGCGTGTCTGCCTGCATGTCTGGTTGCCTGCTTTCCTGTCTGTCTGTGTGTCTGTCTGTTTGTTTGCGCGTCTATCTTTCACATGGCAGTTCTCTTTATCAGCCTCTTTCATTCGACCTCTCTCTGAAGCTCCTCGTGGTTTCTTTGGTGCCGCTGGAGAACTTTAATATACGACTTTTCAGACGAGCCGAGAAGTGTCTGCGTCTCGATGACAGTGAGAACTGAGGGAGCAACACAAACACTCTTCAAAGCTGTGTTTTAAGTGAGTGAGCATGCAGGGAGAGAAAGGACGCACGCGCACGCCGACAAAGAGCCGACGGATTGTCTGATGGAACCTTTGACGTCAGGAGACAATAAGCGGCTCTAAGCCCCTGCTTTCATTTGACTAAACACACACACACACACACACACACACACACACACACACAGCTGCAAGCACTATAAAAAGAGCCATAAAAACATGCACACATACTACAGCAGATCATCATCGACGCGCGCGCGACACACACAAACACACGCTCACTGGGAGAGAGAGCCACACAAACAGACTAACGTCATTAGCTGAGAGCCAGCGGGAAGGCAGAGGGGTGTAAAGGTTACAGGATAATCAACACTCCCCTGCACTGTAAACCCACACAATAAAGACTTGACATCCATATGCCACTGCACTCATCACCACAATACTGGCTGGCACCACAGGGGGGAAGGGTCTCCGAGTACATTCACACTGATTAAGCCAGTGTGTGTCTGTGTGTACCTGTGTGTGTACGAGCGTGTTTGTGTCCACATGTTTGGGGCCCAGAAATGAAGATGAAATGAGGATGATGCTGTAGATTCAGTGTAGTGTAGAACCTGTCTTACTGGCCTCTAACTCTTTCGTTCCTGCCTGTTTCTCTCTCTCTTTATCAATGCAGCGTATGTATTTGACAGTTGTTTATGTTTAATGCTGCAGCATGTATGCCATTCTTGATTTCTCTGGTGAGCACAGAGTCTAACATACCGCTAGATGCGCCGTAGCATCACTGGTAGGCCAAGCACAGTGATGTCATTATCACCACTAGAGGGCAGCAGCAGGCCTCTCTGTCTTCATCTTCCACTCGCTCTTAAACACACACACACACACACACACACACACACACACACACACACACATACACACACGACGGGCATAGTTGAATTACTGCAAAGTGATGACAAACAAAGAAGTTAAAGAGTGGCAGTTAGCTCTTATTATGTCTTTGATACTTTTATCAGCCCGCCTTCACCTGAATCTTTGTTATTGGAAATGTACTGTGACTTTTTGGTGGACTCATTCCAGTGAATACGATCCATATTCAAACAGTTTTTTTCCCTGGCTGGATTTCAGAGTTTTGAAGCCTATTCCATTAAATTGATGTAGATGAGTGCCAGTGTTATTTTCCCCGTACCCAAGGGAGAACCTTGTACATTTACTTACACTCCAGATAACAGGCTTTCATCAAGGTTTTATGAGCATTTAGGATTCATTCTTGCGTGCCCACGAACGTAAATAATTCTCCAGACCTTACATGCATGCTATGATGTAAAATGCATGAGTTTGTTTCTAACATAATATATGAATGCTATTTGTAACAATCAAATCTTGTCATACGCTAAATAGGAAATCTGATACAATCAGTTACACAGTGCAATCAAACATATTTTTCTATTGTTTTACCACATGCATCAAACATTATAATCATCTTTTTGAAGTAATATCATGATTTGAAAGAACCTCTTTGTATTAGCTGGGATACCTTCTCAGGGTCTTGATTGCCACTAATGGAGAAATATAGTGGTGGTGCTATGTAGATGTACCGACAACACTGATGATACTGCATACATGTTAATGTATCACAAAGTGCTGCTATGATTGGGTCATTTGAAGTTGTTCATAGATTGTGATTGCAGTCAAGGTTTAGTTGTTTTATATAAACAACGTGTAGCTCAGACTACTAATGCTTCAATGGGCTGAATGAATACTTGCTTCCAGGCTCAACCAACAAGAGAGACCACAAGAATAATTGCAGTGTCTGCCCATGTTATATGATATCCCTGTAGATGGTGTAGATTGTAGAAGTAGTATAATGTTGAATCTAGCAGGTCGTTTTAGTTGGATTACCTACCTGGATTCTCTATTCGCTCCAACACAGAAAATTAGGAATTGTTGAGAATGAGAGCTAACAAGTATTTGTGACACGACCAAGCCAAGTCACCACCTTAGCCAGTAGTAAAATATGCTGTGAAACACCAATTTTTCACTGTGAAAACATTACAACCTTAATCCCAGTTGTCATCTTAACTATTGCAGACATGTTTGGACTGCCTAGATATTTTGAATTGACACGTCCATATACCCAGATTATGGTCTGTTTGTCCGTGGTCAATCTGTAACATTATAGGTCTGTGTCAGTGTTGTGCTGTTGTCTAACTGATAAAGTTTCAGGTTTGGCTAGGGTAACTCAACCCCTGATCACTAAAACACACAAAGGCAAACACACACACACACACACACACACACACACACACACACACACACACACACACATACACACACAAACACATGTACACACCTATGAACTTAATTACCAAATGAATAATGGATGTTTGATTGCACCGTTTCTTCGGGCTGTCAACACAAGATAATTTATCATAAGATTATAATTTATCACTAATTGGTTTGGCAAAAGCTTTTTGATTAGAATAATTTGCCTATTAAATGCATACAATTTAATTAGCAGACAAACTTTTTTCTCAAACTGTATTTGTTTAGCATCACCCACATGGTAAAAACGAGTGTCATTAGATTTGCTTTTATTAAATCAAAATTTCCAGATTAAAAATAGCTGTTTGTTCAGTCCTAATGCAGTCTCGCTTTCCATAATTTACTTAAACAAAACAGGTGATTATTCTAATGGAGGTGGATGGAAGCCACGGTGTGGGGAAGCGGCGGGGCGCAGAGGGGCCTTTCTACCCACTAAGCCATGGCAGAAAGCGCCGTCTGACTAGCTAATCTCCCCCACTGGATTCTGTTGACTTTTCCAAGCCCCAGGGCCTCTTGACACGAGAACAACTCGAAGGTTTGTCTAAAGAAGAGACTGTTTGCTTTTTGACACGACGTTCTTTCAAGAAGTCACGGTGGCTGAGCAGGAAAGGTGTTAAGTGTCCTTTGAGTGCTTTATTTTGGGAGCCCCCCCCCCTATCCCATGTTTCTTTTGTATATGGAACTGCGGTTAAGGAGGGGAAGGGTGGAGTGGTGTAACGGAAGCTCTGTGTCTGCATTGTCCTTGTCCTGTTGCCCTGTCCATGTGAGACGAGGGAAGAGGAAAGGATATGGGGAAAAGACTCTAGCGCTCCGACTCAGACACACACACACTCTCTCTCTCTCTCTCTCTCTCTCTCTCTCTCTCTCTCTCTCTCTCTCTCTCTCTCTCTCTCTCTCACTCTCACACACACACACACACACACACACACACACACACATTCCTCTCTGTGTTCACACATAGTTAAGTTTTACTCGCACAACATAAACACCAACCAACACCCGACACAATCACACACAACTAATGACGGATAGCAAAGATGTGTGTATGTGTGTGTGTCTAGGTTATCTGGTCAGTTCTAAGGAACTCTTATCAGCCGGTCTGTGGAAGTTTGGGTTGATATCTGCTCCTGGGGCAGAGGCAGCAGACAAACAACATCTGCTGCCTTTTTCTACTGGATTCACACACACTCTCTCTCTCACACACACACACACACACACACACACACACACACACACACACACACACACACACACACGCACGCAGCCAAACTCACACACGCGCACAGACAAACACACACGTGCACGTGTACAAACACAGCTGGACAAACCATGTGTTAAAGGGTTTGGCAGTCGTGGTGGAACCGTCAGACAGCCAATCAGAGGATCGATGGCAGCCGTGACTCGTCCAATGACCCGTGCGGTTATCACTGCTGGCCATCCTCTCCTCCCCTTCCCTATCTCTCCCCTGCTTCTTCTCCTCCCTTCTCCTCTCGCGCCCTCACTCGCCCAGACTTTTCGGAGCTTTTTTTTTTTTTTCAGCCCTCCGAAAACTTTCCCCCCCCCCCTCTCTCCGCTCATCTGCTCCTCTCATCCCTCCCTTTCTCCATCCGTCCGTCTCTGGTTTTCCTCTCCGTCTCTGTGTCTCTGGCGGCATGGTTGGTCTGGCTTAATGAAGGAGGGGGTCTCAGGGCAGCCTCCGTTGGGTTGATTAGGATCCTCATTAAAGCAGGGAGCAGACCAGACCAGACACCCCCACCTCCCCCCGTCTCCCTCCCCCGTCGCCTGCCACTCCCCCCCCCCCCCCCCCCCCCAACCCCCACATCCCTGCACCCTGGCCCGACACTCAGAGTGGCATTTTTAATTACCACAGCTCATCATAAAAGCAAGGGCCATTAGACCAGTATATATTACCGTGCGTGTCTCCCCGTGTCCACGTCTCTCTTTCTCTCTCTCTCTCTCTCTCTCTCTCTCTCTCTCTCTCTCTCTCTCTTCGTGTGTGTGCGCACAGGCGTGCGTGCATGCGTGCTTGCATGCGTGCGTACGTGCATGCGTGCGTGTGTGTGAGTGTGTGTTTTCTGTGAAAACGATGGCGGTGCTCTTTCACTGACCAATAGTATAGGCCATCACAACACAGGGAGTTTAGAGATCCACAGTGCTTCATTCCAGGCCCAGGTTTAGTAAAGTCTCTTTCACAGTGAAGCTTCCGTTTATAAAGTTCCAATGAGCGGTAATGAGGACAGGAGTACAGGAGGAGAAGTTGTTTGTTCCAGAGGGAAGGAGAAGGAGGGGATGGAGGAGGAGGAGGAGGCCTTCCTGAGATGGTAGGGAAATGGGGCAGATTACAGTGAGATCAGAAATTCACGTCATTGACATTATGAGGGAGAGAGGTAGAGAATTCAGAGAGCAATTTAAAAGCGGAAAAATGCACTCACAAAGAAAGAGAAAGAGAGAGAAAGAAAGAGAAAGTGGGTTCCAGCTGTTGTGTTGTGAGTGGTTCATATCAGTGCCACTCCAGAGGATGCTCTGGGCGAAAGCTAAATCTGATTATGTCGCCTGAGAAGACAAATCTCTCTCTCTTTAATTCTAACTCTGAAAACATTACTGCAATATGCACTGGGTGGGTGGGTGGGTGAGTGTGTGTGTGTGTGTGTGTGTGTGTGTGTGTGTTTGTGTGTGTGTGTGTACATTTTACTGCACACAGGCTGATACTTATTTTGTCACCTATAGTTGTAACGGAGCTTTGTCATATTTCATTTTGACCAGTTAGGAATGTATAACAGTAGCTGTCTCTATCTCATTATATTTATGAATCTTGAATTCAAAACTCCCGGAGTGGGCCCAGACCGAATCCGGAATCTGAAAATGACAGTCATTGAATGAGCAAGCACAGAATGAGGCTGATTAATTTAAATAGGCGTAGACTGGGGGAAATTGGCGGTTTTAAAGCGTGTTTTATGTAACTCTCTCCCTCCCGCCAACCTTCCCCACTCAGTTCACACGGCCTGTCCTAAAACATTAGTTGTTGAAATGGTTCAGTGATTCAGAAAGTGATCAGGGGGAAGGCGTAGGGATTGCACACACACACACACACACACACACACACACACACACACACACACACACACACACACACACACACACACACACACACACACACACACACAACAGAGAGAGGCAAAGTTGTTGTTCTTCTCTCCTGTCTCCTGCTGTTCTGCACGCCTGCGTGTCTCTGAAACCACTGTCCGCTAATTAGAGTCCATTACGAGTGGCGCGTGTGACGCCGGACTTTGATTGGGCAATGCTGCAGTGGAGGGTAAAAATACACCCAATTAGACACGGCGTCCAGGAACCCGATCGCGTCCGACCGGCGACAGAGATGAAACCTATACCTTTGTTTCCACGGCCCCCATCTCTGGAGGGTGGTGTACGTGGTGCTGGTGTGTGATGATGGTATGTGAGATGGTGGTGCGCAGATTTAACAAGATTCAGACTTCATAGTAGTGTGTGTGGGTGTGTGTGTGTGTGTGTGTGTGTGTGTGTGTGTGTGTGTGTGTGTGTGTGTGTGTGTGTGTGAGTGCGTAATGGTAGTGGTGGTGTGTGTGATGGTGGTGGATGTGGTGTGTGTGAGATGGTAGTGGTGGTATGTGTGATGGTGGTGGTAGTGTGTGTGTGTTGGTAGTGTGTGTGTGACGGTAGTGTGTGTGTGATGGTGGTGGTAGTGGTGTGTGAGATGGTAGTGGTAGTGGTGTGTGTGATGGTGGTGGTAGTGTGTGTGTGTGTGTTGGTAGTGTGTGAGTGACGGTAGTGTGTGTGTGATGGTGGTGGGAGGGGGGGGCACTCAGTCTGACAACGTGCCGTCGTGGCTTCACTAACCCTGGACAGCCACGCTAGGCCGGCTAAATGTCAGTCTGTGCATTAGCATTTAAACGCTGCACGCCGCTGTCAATCTGGTTTTATCTCCGCGCCGCCCCCCCTCCCTCCCCTCCCCTCGGCCGGTCATTGTCCTAATAAGGCGAAGGGGACAGTAGGATTTATCAGGGCTAGACACTCCCGCCCCGCCAGCCATTACTCATCCCCCACCCCCCCTCCCAGCACATGCCAACGGCACACTAATTGCTTTCTTTAACACCGCCGCACTGACATTCAGCGTCTCGGCACCGAGGTCACCTGACCACCCCGCCCCTGCACGGCTCAAACCGGGGTGGGCACGGGGTTAGATGGATGAACCCGCGCTGCGGAGTGTGTGCCCAGATGCCCGGGCACAGTGCTGCGTCTGTGGAGGCCGCAGGGGAAACGGAGAGGGAGTCCTGTGGAGAGGAGCTTCTCCAATCAGACGCCTGGCACCGCTCTTTGTGGCGCGCATTGTTTCCGTGGCAATAAGATTAATGATCAGACGGGAGTGACATTTTCACCGGAGTGGACATTGATCTGCATGCTCACTGAGGCGCCTCATTGTCCCGCTTACAGTGCAAGCCGCGAATGGACCCGCACGCGCGCACACACACACACACACACACACACACACACACACTCCAAACACACACACACACACACACACACACACACACACACGCTCCAAACATACACACACACACACTCCAAACACACACACCAAACACAGACACACACATAACACAGACACACACTTTAAAAAGTTGTCTCTACCGCACCTTAACAGCATTGCTTCATCTTGTAATTCATTCTTGGTGGTGAAACAGTTCTCACTTTGCACTATGTACAGATTGAGGCCAATTGTTTAATATGGGTTTTGACTGCAGAAATTACGGTTGTAATCGATGCTTTATTTAGCAATCTCCATTTGAAAACACCAAGTCTCCGAGACTTCTCTCCCATCTCTCAGCCCTGCGCTGGTCTCATTTATATCAGTCAGCCCGGACCTAAATTGTCAAGCCTAACAAGAACCGATTGACACACATGCTCTGACTGGACCGCTCAAAATAACTGCACCGCAATGGAGAAATCTATGTGCCTCCTAAGTGAATTCATTAGTAATAAGATGAACGAGGAGAGAGAGACAGAAGCTTGTGAAAGAGCGATAGGAGTGTGAAAGAAAGAGAGAGATAAAGAGAGAGATAAAGAGAGAGCGAGAGAGAGAAAGAGGGAGAGTTATATATGTATAAATGGAGGAGATGTGTTTACCGTACCCAGGAGGGCTGTGGGATCCAATCAGCATAGTGAGTTAGAGTCTGGGAGCCCATAGCCCATCCAACACCTCCCCTCCACTCCAACTGTCGTCTTCACAGGCCGTCTGCGAGCGGCTGGGCGCCGGCCTTCCAGAGGGCGGCAGGAACTCACGCGCTGCCAGTACAATGTGTGGTGTCCCGTCGGCTTTTTTCACAAAGTTTCAAATAAACAGTAGCTAGTGTTTTATGTGCTTGCGTAGGAGTTTTTTCATGTATATACAGAGTAAGTGTGTGTGTGTGTGTGTGTGTGTGTGTGTGTGTGTGTGTGCGTGTGTGTGTGTGTGTGTGTGTGTGTGTGTGTGCGTGTGCGTGCGTGTGCGTGCGCGCGCGCGCTTGTTTATGTGTGCCTCCGTATTTGGCCGACTCTCCAGTTATTGCGTTTGAAGTTGTTAATTAAACCCTGTACCATCTGTTAGCTCAATGAAATTTCATAGAGCATCTCACCAATGAGAGAGAGGAGGAAAGAAAAAACCCGAGCGACTGGCTGACTAACTGAATAAATGCATTCTGTAGGGAAATAATGAAATAGGCGTTTCATACCGCGCCCTCCTCTGTCTACAGAAGGGACTGGGAGTGCTTTCCATGTAAATACCACGCTTCAATCCCTTCTCCATGGGACGCGCACATGGTGAAGAGTCCAAGTAACGGGTGCAGCCGAGACCCGCGCGGTCCTCCTCCGCCGCGCGCACGCTAAGCTCAGGCGTGCAGGTGAATCAAACATGGCTGTCATTGTGTGGGCCTTTGATCTCCCCCTGCCTCGTCCTCCTCCTTCATCGCTCCGTTCCTCTCGCCGCGTGTCCCCCCTCTTTCTTTGTGCCTTTTCCCTTTTCTTCATCGCCCGTCGTTGTTTGTCACCGGTATCGTACGTGTCAAACTGCGGGGAGAGTCCCTGTGGGTGAGGAAACATACCGTTCCCGTTTACCGTCCCGAGGGGAAATGTTTTTTCCTATAGCCGCCTACGTTTGCCAAGCCTTTCAAACGCGGTTCAAAAAAAATCACGAACAAAATGGTTGAAACGAAATTGAAATGCAGCAACCCATTGCGCGTCCAAATCCAGTGTTGTGAATATTACATACTTCTAATATTAGATCAATGAGTTGCTCTCTGCATGGGTCTTATTTTCTGCTAATATCCATACTGAATGAAGCCCTGTGTAAACAGCCAAGGGTTGTACGACACTGAATGTCGAGGTGTTGTGAGACACAGCCTTCCTGGTGAGTCTCCATACCCCGTGTGTGTTCATTAAGTGTAACCGGGCCAGGGGTGCTCTCCAATTGAATCGGAGCGTCTATGGATGTCCCTGGCATTTTAAGTTAAGGAATCGGACCCCTCCCCCTCACACACACACACACCTCCCACACACACACACACACACACCTCCCACACACACTCACAACCTATACACTCTGTGCAGACAAGAAAAACAAAAGACACACACAAAATGTGTTGAGGCCCTTAGTAAGGCCAAAGCAGACTGTTCAAGGATGTCTAGATGTGTGAAATCTGCTAAGACCACAGAGGTGCAAGATAGCCAAACAACACCGAGCACCTTCGTCAGGAGTCAGTGCAGCTTCAACTAAAGGAACATTCAAGGGCCAACACACACACACACACACACACACACACACACACACACACACACACACACACACACACACACACACACACACACACACCCACACATACCGGCTGGATCAAAAGTATGGTGAAATCAGTATGTTTTTTTCCCTCTGCCTTTGTCTGCGAGATGAGATTCCATTAGACACCATTAAATCTCCTGCTAAGAGCCCTCTGAAGCTCTACAATTATGAAAATAAAAAATCACAATCCTCACTGAGCGTTCACCCGCATTAGGCGCTGCCTGAGGCCGCGTGGGAGCTGTTACACCGGCCCACAACACAGACCCAGTCACAGGCACAGCTCATTAGAATGACTGAGAGCCCCAATGAAGGCCCTTATGTGAAAGCCATAATGGAGCGGGGCTCTTGTGCCGGAGCCGTAATGGAGGCTCTTGTGCAGTTGCAATCCTCTCCCCTCGGCGCAAAAGAGGCTTGAGCGGTGACTGTGCGGCTGGAGGGCTGACCCCCCGCGGAGCCACTGTGGAAGCCCCTTTGAACACGGTGGCTCATGTCCTACTGTATCTGATAAAGGGCAGAAGGGCCTTCTCACTCTGAGTGGTCAGTGCGCTCGTCAATCAATGGGATAAGCAGCGTGGGGGCGGTGAGATGAAAGAGCTCGAGGGGGCTTTGATAAAGCCCGCCTAACTCCCTGTTGATTGCCCTACTATACCAATCAATCTTATTTGTGTTGTGCGCCGGATTGATTCCTTCTTTTTCCTCTTTTTTAAATTTTTAGTCTTTTTTTTTTTACGATCCATATCGCGCGCCTTCTTGTATGATGTGCCCGGTCCACGTCTTTGCGGTTGCCATAGTTTCCCCCTGGTTCTATATCCGTCCACGCTGTGTGCCGCTGGTGTACAGTCATTTCCTTTGCAAAGTCATTACCACTGGTTTAGCGCACGCTTTATTTTTGACGGGTGACATTCAAGAGGAAGGCGAGACCTTTGCTGCGTGGATTCTCAGAAACATAAACTCCCGCGCATCTCCCCGCCCGTGATACGTTGAACCTCTCCTTTAATTAACGAGGAGAAATTGAAACTGGTATCCGTTTGGGAGATGTGGAATATGTTAATGCGCGCCGTCTAAATATGGATGAAACATTTAACTTGAGAGGGAGGCAATGTGTTTCGCTCCGTGCCCTCTCTGGGATGTATTAAAAAACGTGTCGGCAGCTGCTAATGTCAGGTCACCTCAGTCTTAGCTTAAATATGTGTGTGTGTGTGTGTGTGTGTGTGTGTGTGTGTGTACGGGTGGATTTGGCGCGCTCGCGGTACATCTTTTTGCCTCCGTGTGTGGGCAAAGGAGCGGCGGTGCAGTTGCACAGCCTCATCGATTTAATGCCCTCTCACATCTCCTCACTTTTCATCCCCCTCCCTGTCCTCTTTCCTCTCGGTCCGTTGCCCATGGCGATGGTTCACCTCGCCGGGCTGCATCTGAGCAGGAAGTGGGAGGCGGCCTGGCGAGCAGACCTCCCGTGAGTGTTGAGTGAGGCGGTCACGTGACGGCCCTTCCATCGACGCCCAGCAGGCGGGGTGAAAGGTCAGCGGAATGGGGCTTGTTCGCCGCGGGCCTTGAAAAGCTACGGGAGGATGTTAAACACCCCATCGATCCGCAAACTCCTTTGAGATGCACACACACACACACACACACACACACACACACACACAGCTTACACAGGAGGACATTGTCAGCAGCACCATGCATAACCTAACCTCTTACATTCCACAGAGAGCGAGAAGGTGGGTGGAAAATATGCTGCAATGGGCAATTGTTTAAGAGAGATCTTTAAAATGCATAGCTTTCAAAGAGCTTTTCTGGGCGGAATTCATCGACTACACGTTCCTGATGTGAGGCAGATTATTTTAAGTAGGTTGGATGAGAGCAATTCAAATTGACCTCGCTGGGTCACGTTGTTCAATGGGCCAAGCCTATTGTAGGGGAATGGCTAAAGAGCTTCTACACTCCTGCTTACAGGCCAACTGGGCTTCAGGAAGTGGGGGAGAGAGAGATTGAAACACTGCACTCAGCACTGTGTGTGCTTGTGTGCATGTACGCTTGTGTGTGTGTGTGTGTGTGTGTGTGTGTGTGTGTGTGTGTGTGTGTGTGTGTGTGTGTGTGTGTGTGTGTGTGTGTGTGTGTGTGTGCATGCATATGTGTGTATGTGCTTGAATGTGTGCCTCGTGAGACCAGCCGCACCTCGTCACACAGTCTACCCCAACACAGGCTGTCCCATTTACCGCTCACCATCCAAGAGGAGACTTTACTGTCCTGTTTCCTTCTCCCTATGCTCCCTGTCTCCTAGCTGCTGGGCTGACTTCCTCCTGAGGACCGGTGGTCAGGTCCGTGGCTCCTCTTTCATGTCGGGCCAACACCCTGACAGCTCCAGCCAGCCCAGGATTACCGTTCTCTGGCTCCGGCAGTCTGGGCTCAGACTACCACCGGCCCCCCGCCCCTCTCTCCCTCTCTCCCTCTTTCTCTCTCTCTCTCTCTCTCTCTCTCTCTCTCTCTCTCTCTCTCTTTCTCTCTCTCTCTCTCTCTCTCTGTCTCTCTCTCTCTTTCCCGCTTCCTTTCTTTCTCTCTGTCTGTATGTCTATCCTCTCTATCGTTCCAGCTTGCGCTCCGTCGGGAGTCAAAAAGCTGTGGAAATCTATAAGAATGTTGCATGATGTCCTGAATTACTTGGCCATTAGCTAACTCTACTATAACTGTAGTTCAGTTTAGACAAACATATACAGTATGTCCAAACAAGTTAGTACATGTAAAGACACCTGCTTTGGTCGAATCTGTTCAGAGTTCAAGCCAATGTACACAAGTATAGAAAGACAAGCAAGTGTGTGTAACATGTCAAGAAACAGGGTACTCCTGGAGAAAAAAAAAACTATTCAGAGAAACGTACACGTATCATTAGTGGAAGTGCAAGTCTTGTTTCAAGCATGTTTTAGCCAACTTCAGAAAGTAATTGGATAAATTACTCTTACTCTCGTTCTCACCCACTCTAATTACTTTGCTAATAGATTCTCCGGTATTCCCACCTGGTTCAGCCTCACATTCAGGAATTAGAAAACTTGACCAGCTCTGACTGTTAGTGTGTGTGTGTCTGTGTGTGTGTGTGTGTGTGTGTGTGTGTGTTGTTCTGTTTGAGTGTCATTGATGTGTGTGTGTGTGTGTGTGTGTGTGTGTGTGTGTGTGTGTGTGTGTGTGTGTGTGTGGGCACTCCAATCTTTGTGTCAGCTGTGTTAGCGTCGGTGAAGGCCCAGCTGTGCCACTGTTTTCTCCATCAGTGGACTGTTAGCTCGCCGTGGTAATTAGACTGGAGGCACCTGTTCCGGCTCTTCTCGCGCTGCACACCTGAGCTGCTGGCCTCCCCCAACGAGCGGCGCCGTCTCGGGCGTCGGCAGAGAGCCGGGACCACTAGTCGGAGCCTTAAACACTCCTCACCAGCCGCGGAGGAGGCTCCGAAGGTTTAACCCGGTGATGGGGACTGTCGGTCGGGAGGCGACGGGGACTTTTCCCGCCCGCCATTGTCTGTATTTGCACAGGCTATTACACACAATTACTCCCGCGGAGAATGTACCTCCGTAATCTACTTCCGAATGGCAAGGAACCTCGACAGTCTCCCGCCGAGTGTATATCTGCCTGCCACCCGTCCCCGCCTGGAGTGTGGAGTGTGTGTGTCTAACAGGCCTTAGCGAAAAAAAGCGAATTGGAGGACCGAGTGTGTGTGTGTCTGTGTGTGTGTGTGTGTGTGTGTGTGTGTGTGTGTGCGAGCGCCGCGTCTGCCACCTAGGTGAGGCTCGGCGTGTCTTTGAGGTTTAACAGGAACCCTGGCCTCCTTCCTCCTTTCCAATCTCCCACACAGCAGTGGCCCTATCGGCGCGCCGCCTTCCCTCATCAACTCACCTGCGGTGCACCTTGATTCGAGGCGACGCTGCATTTGTTCTGGAGGCTGTAAATATACTGGGAGCAGTGGGGGAGTCGGCGGCGTGACAGCTAGCTGTACGGAGCAATTTGAGGGGATGGCACTGTGGCCTGATATCAATTAGACTCTCCACTTTCTTCGTCATAATAGAGATTCACACTCGGGGGAAAGTTTTACACGAAGATTTGACTTTGACTTGAACTAGCTTCCATGTATCCCACTACAGCATATGGTAAGTGGAAAAAACTGTTCATACGTACAGTATCTGCGTATGATTTATACATTTCGTCAAAAGAACGGGCAACGTCCATATTGGTCAGTAAAATGCGTGGTGTATGTTGTGGATCCCCAGCGACTTCTTCAGGTGTCATTCCCCATGGCGTCTGGCTCGTCCTTGGACAGCTGAGCTCACAGGCAGCGTGGGTCTCTTTGATGTCCACTTGGAGTAAGCTCGTACACACACACACACACACACACACACACACACACACACACACACATGTAAGTGCACTTCAGACAACATGCACAGCGGCATTGTTAGAGCCGTCAGGGAAGCGGGCTCCTTCGCGGTCCAGAAGGCCTCCTCTTAGCGTGTCCGTCAACACTTTCACAATTGGAAAATCACACTTCTACATCCGTGGTCAAATCAGATCAAAGACGTGTCTGAGCTCTTCAGAGAGTGAGGCAGACTAGTTTTTCTTGGGCAGAAAGTTTTCCTTGAAAGGAGTTATTTGTATATAAGGAAAATAAAAAATGAAAACATTCAGGTGAGATCTTTTGTTCTGAGTGCCTCTCGTTTTATCTGTGTGTGTGTGTGTGTGTGTGTGTGTGTCTATGTGTCAGTCTGTGTGTGTGTGTGTGTGTGTGTGTGTGTGTGTGTGTGTGTGTGTGTGTGTGTGTGTGTGTGTGTGTGTGTGTGTGTGTGTGTGTGAGTCTGTCTCTGTTTATATGTGTGAGTCTGCATGTGTCCCTCTGCGGTAGCTCTAATAGCTCATTAACCAGGGGTGCAGCCGTTGCTGAGATAAGGTGCGGGTCCTCTGCTGCTGATAAACAGGAGAATGACCCGCTCGGGTCCCTCTGCTTTTCAATCAGCTGTCTATTAGAGATATCAAGAGGCTTCACACATGTTCCTCCTCCTTTTCCCTTCATCTCCTATACCTCCGTCACGTTGAGTGCCTGTCTCTGTTACCTCTGTGGTGTGTGTGTGTGTGTGTGTGTGGGACTCCGAGTCTAGGCTTCTGTCTGTCTGGAGACGAGCCTCAAGGCCCCTGCGTCCTTTCCCTGACTCGGTGGTCAGTGACCGTGCGGTGACATGGTGTCCCTTGTTTGCTTTGTCAAGCTTCTTGTCGAACAGGTCTGCCGCAAACACACACAAACACACACACACACACACACACGCACACACGCAAAAACAGCTCACGCGCGCGCCAGTGCGACTGCAGCACGTAGTCACCTCCCCTAACCTGGACGTGTTCCTATAACTCCGCCGTCCGTGTCGGTTGATATAATATTAGTGGTGTCCACAGTGTTTGGCTGATAAAGGTTTTATTGAGGGAAAACCCCGGGAGCCTGCAGCCGCCTGCTTCAAAGTGACAGCCTTCAAATAAGCCTTTGTGGGCCCCGGCCATTCCTTTACTTTAGCACTGTTACCTGGGCTGAACCATGTGAATGTGACTAGTGAGAGGTGGGCTGGTGGCGCTGTGTGCTCGTGTGTGGTAACGTGTGTGGTGTTAATCAACACCCTCTTCCCCCCCCCCCCCCCCCCCCTCCCCTCATACTCTAGCAACAGTGCTTCAACACCCCAGGCTTGGACGGGTCTACTCCAGGATGACCTATGTGGGTATATGTGTGTGTATGTGTGTGTGTGTGTGTGTGTGTGTGTGTGTGTGTGTGTGTGTGTGTGCCTGTGTCCTAGGGAGTAACAAAGAGAGTGGACTGTCAGGGACGAGGCCGGGGAGACCTTTGCGCTGCGCGCCCCAGATGCTATCGATTAGCGGTGGCAGGCCACTCTCTTAGGTGTCACCCGCGTCTTCACTGTACCGATCTGATAGAGACAGACAAACAGCCCGCCTCACCCCTGAAAAACACACCCAAATGTCAAGGCTCGGAGGCGGCGTCAGGACAGCTCTGTGTGTGTGTGTGTGTGTGTGTGTGTGTGTGTGTGTGTGGGTGTGTGTGTGTGTGTGTGTGTGTGTGCGCGCCTGCCTCGAAGGTTACAATCGACAAAGCGTGAAAGGGGCAGTGGCCTGAGAGCGAGACTGACAAAAATGAGCTCCCACTGTCACCCACAGAGAGGCACAGAGAGAGAGAGAGAGGCAGGGGGGTTGGAGACTAAAAGACAGGGGGAGTGAGTGAAAGAGAAAGAGGCAGACGCGGCGAGGGGGTAATGAATAGGAAGAGGTGCTTGCTTGACGGGATGTTTCTCTCCTGGGCAGCATGTACCTGTCTCTAATCCATCTCCTCTATTGATCCTGGGAGAGAGTGGTAGACCCGGCGCGCTGTGAGGCCCGTCTGTCTCCCCCGCCAACCCCCGTCCACTCCCCTCCATCCTCGGGTGAAATGCTCCACTGTTTATTCACTTTGTGCCCACGGCCACGGGACGCGGCAAGAATTTAATTGCGTGCGCGTGCGTGTATCAGAGAGAGAGAGAGAGAGAGAGAGAGAGAGAGAGAGTGAGAGTGA
This sequence comes from Galaxias olidus, assembly GCA_026901105.3. Classification (NCBI taxonomy): domain Eukaryota; kingdom Metazoa; phylum Chordata; class Actinopteri; order Galaxiiformes; family Galaxiidae; genus Galaxias; species Galaxias olidus. The sequence goes on along the minus strand of JAPMUY010005001.1, from coordinate 239,005 downwards.
GAGAGAGAGAGTCCACAAAATGCGTGCGCCGGTGCACGTGAGCTTGCATGTCGATTTTAAAGCGTTTTAATTTCTAGATGGTTAATCTGTGACCTATGCAAATTCCCGTGGCTGGTGAATCAATGGCCGGTGAAGATGGCGGTGTGATTGAGGAGGATGAAGGATGGAGGCGGAGAAAGAGCAAAGCGAATAAAAGGTTGTGAGACGATGGAGGTCAAGTCAGGCTATAGGTCATCGGGGTGATAGATCCCCGCTGTTTTGGGATTAAAGGATCTACTTCATTTTCTTCCCCCACCCCCGCCCCCCCTCTCTCTCTTTCTCTCTCTCTCTGCATGTCTGCCTCTCTCGCTCTGCCTCTCTGCCTCTCTCTCCCTGGGTCCCCCGCGGGTCTTTTGTCAGGTTATTTCCAGCCTGACGAAGCCCCTTGTTTCTGCACGCTGACCTTTAAAGTGAGTGATGGGGTTCTTATTGTCTGTAAGGCAATGACTGTCTGGACACAGGTAATCTTCACTATGGCTGTGTCAAATCGAGTTCCCGGCACCGGGCCTAGTGGCGTCGCATCAAAGAGTGGCACACACACACACACACACACACACACACACACACACACACACACACACACACACACACACACACACACACACACACACACACACACGTGTGCGGTGCACGGCTGCAGCGGCGGCAGCCGGCGCACTGCACTCTATAACTATCACAGGCACTAAGAGAGAGAGACAGCGGGGGGATGCTGGGAGTAAAGGTCAGAAATCTCCACGCGGACGTGGAAAGGTTAAAGCACAACAGAGTGTGGAGTAAAAATACCTCCGCTGCCCCCCCCCCCCCCCCGCGCTGGATCATCCTGTCACCGGCGGGGCGGGCTCGGGCCCCTACCTCCAGCATCAGGGCCGGCCACTCGCACCGCTGTCAGTGGTGTCCGGCCCCTCTTCATCGTGGACGAGTCGCTTCCTCATTGTCCTCATCCTCATCCTCATCCTCATCCTGGTCCTCTCCTCTCCTCTCCTGCACACCTGCTAGTTCATCTGCATGAAGTGATTTCACAGCTAGGCCACAGGCTAGAGCATGATAACACCTGTACCTTCCGGAGACGACCAAAACAGTGTCCTCTCTCATCTCTTTGAGTCCGTTTCGTGGAATAGGGAGCGGGGGTGTAGACCTGTCTTTGGTGCTTTGCTGCGTGGTTGATTTGTGTGCGTGTGGACAGCTAAAGTCAGCTCAATCTGGAGTCTCTGCGTTCGCTCGGGTTCGTGACCACAGTCACAGTCTGCGTTGGCCAAAGTCCTTTTTTTCTTCCCGGTCCATCATGTGGCTCGCTCTGTACGCTTTCACTTCCTCCCTTTGAACTTTTTCTCCTTCTGTGCATTTTTTTTTTACCGCCTCGCTTCTTTTTTTACATCCCGGCGCCATCTTTGTGTCCTCCTTCCCGGTGAGCTGCGGGGTCCTCAGTGCAGCCGTCTACGTGGAGCGGGACCAGCTTGTTCTCACCCCACGATAGACCACGCACTCACTCACACACACACACACACACACACACACACACTCACACACACACACACTCACACACACACACAGAGTAAAGGGGACGTGTGGGGTCAGAACCATACCTTATTCAACGTGGGGTTTTTGATTAAGCTGTGCCATGGTGAGGGTGCCCTCTGACCTTCAGAAGCCTCTCCCCGTTGGCTGCGGGGGTGTGGAGTCGACCGAGCCGCCCTGCTCCGCTCCGCTCTTCCCGTGCCCACCTACGCCGGGCCTCCTCTGCCGGGCGGGAGCGTCACCCCTCGGCTCTCTCTTCCCTTCCGCGCTTTCTTCTCCGCTTTCTATTTAGTTTTTGACGCAGCGCAGGGAGACCGGTTTGTCAACACACCTCCACCCCGCTGCCTGCCTGCCTGCCTGCCTGCCTGCCTGCCTGCCTGCCTGCCTGCCTGCCTGCCTGCCTGCCTGCCTGCCTGTCTGCCTGTCTGCCTGATCACCCCACTAAGTCAGGCTTTTGTGTGATAAAGTTCAAAGCGGGATTATTAATTTAGTGAAAGACAGAGAAAGACAGAGAGACAGAGGGAAACTGACACAGACATCAAACGCCGAGAAAAGGCCTTGTGAGGGGGAGGACTCTGAAAGGATGCCAGCTTCTGCAGCCGGCTCTCCAAAGGGGGAGACAGCCGCTGCCTTCTCCACACACACACACACACACACACACACACACACACACACACACACACACACACACACACACACACACACACACATGCACACACACACACACACACACACACACACACACACACACACACACACATGCGCACACACACACACACACACACACACACACACATGCAGTCGCGGAAAACACACACGGGCGCACCTCTCGTCGACAGGCCCTTTTGCTATCTATATGCCACCATAAACGGGAGATGGGCCCCTTTTAATCATCTGAGGCGAGGGGGATAGTGAAAGGGTGCTTTAATTGACATCGTGCCGCCACACAGCCCAGAGGGGAGAAGACGTTAGATGAACACACGCAGGAGTAATTGTATGCATTGTATGAAATATACATAATTTTTTTACATATGATTATTTATTTCTGGATTCATACACTGGTGATGGCATGTACACAGTTGGTGTGCTACAGATGAGGTGAACCTATAGCGCGCCCTCATGCAGGCCTCTGTTGAATGCCCTGCTGGAGTCGCACTCAGCTCTCATTAGAGCAGAGGTATGATCGTGGCCCATTAGGCCAACAGGCCTCTTAACACGGCTCTCTTTACCAGCCAAATGGATGGACTTCAAATGTGCCATTAATTCTACAGTTTGCTTGTGCACTCGCTAGAGTCTAATCACATTTGCAAATGTGCAGTTAAATGGCTGTTTCATCGGCTTAGCATCACAGAGAGGCCATGGTGGAGACGCTTGAACAGGCAAAACAACGCGCGCGCACACACACACACACACACACTGACCTCTGCACGTACACACTACACATGTACGATTAGCTTGTGCTACCCTACCAACCCTAAAAAAGCAAGAACTACAAAAATAAAGGCTGAGCATAAAGCTCTGGTGATGTAGAGACAGCCTCCCCTATCAACGAGGACACGTCCACAGGAGAAGGTTGACCGTGTGTGGGCTGGGACCAGCTCTCTAACTCATGGAGATGGGGACGTCCTTATGGATCGTCTCCAGTGCAGACACACAGGTGCACTCCCACTGGCAGACTCAAATACTTCCCACATGAGGTGATCGCTCGGAAATCAAGGTCAGGATTCATTTATTTGCTTCTAAAGGCATGGGAAGCGTTGCAAAGGATTTGCTGAATAGTCGTGGCTCTTTGAATCCGTTTTGCTTCAGTATTCGTACCTTTCCTGCTTACATCTGAAGTCAAATCTGTTTGATTAGTTCTCACTATCTCTTTCAGTATTACTCACTGTGTGTGTGTGTGTGTGTGTGTGTGTGTGTGTGTGTAGGTGTGTGTGTGTGTGTGTGTGTGTGTGTGTGTGTGTCATCATTGAACATGTTAAATGTCTGCCTGCGTTGCCTCGAGACCCACAGACACTAAGGCTACAAAATATAAAGTATACAGTATGTAAGGCTCTGGACGATAATGTAACTGCTGGCAAAACAAAAATATCAGGATGATTGAAGTGTCGGTGGACAGGGCTCAACTTATAGGCCTTATCAAAATAAAAGAAAGGAAGAATTCCATCCACGTCTCCGAGTGCATCGTGGTCCTCTGCTCGCCCTCTCAGAGATCTCACCAAGGTCTGGCTTCATTGGCCGGCTGTCTCCCGACTCATTGCCTTGATTGGCCTGCCCTCCACCAGGGCCGCATGCAGTACACACAGCCCCGCACCGCCAAAATAACAGAAGCATTTACAGTAACACGCACGCTGACGTGGGACCCTTACAGCACAGCTTTTATCTGGAACATACGACTAATATTCGACTCAGGAGGAATCCTGATTGAACAGAAAGACGGGAGCAAAGGAGGTAACCGAGGAGGCCAGGGTCTAGGAAGGACAAAGACATTTTCTAAATAATGAGCACATCCTGACTGGGTCCAGCATAAGGGAGGGGGGAAAAAACCAAGCAAGGCCAGTGACCTGGAAACGTTGCTCAGTGATATTTGCAATGGGAGTTTTGACTTTATTTTCTGTCTGAAGAAATAGCCAGTGAAGGGATAATCATTTGTGCATTTGCTATGAGAAGAGGAGAGGAGAGGAGAGGAGAGGAGACGCAGGCAGACTGTGACAGGGGAATGTCAGGGCACTGTGTGTGTTCAGCTGAGCTCCCAGCTGGCCCCCTGGAATCCAAAGGCCAAACGCAGACATGGGGGCCACAGGCACACAGAATAACTCCTACACCCTTAGCTCACACACTGGGGCTTCAAAACAGTTTACACCACACGTGGAATTAAGGGTTCAGCTCGAGTACTATGGGCTTAAGTAGGAACGTAACAACAAAAACAATTCCCTCCGAAAGAAAAGCTTCCTTCAAACGGGTCTGCGTTTGAAACATGAGTCACTCTCGAACGCGTCGCTTCCTCATGAAGTATCACAATTGACATCGAAATGACTCCTTTGTTCGCGCCCTGTTTTTCACATCTCGTCATTTTGTCATGTTTTTGTAGCGAAGAATACAAAGTTGTGCTTTATGTAAAATACGAAGGCATTCCAACGTATCGGATTATTCCTGTCATGGATAGCAAAGAGCAATGAGATGTAACGTCGGAACGCCGCAGGACTGTTGTGTAGGCCGATGCTGGAATGGAATAAGGAGCCGGAGAGAGGGAGAAACGAGCTGGACTGACCTCAGAGAGAGAGAGAGAGAGAGAGAGAGAGAGAGAGAGAGAGAGAGAGAGAGAGAGAGAGAGAGAGAGAGAGAGAGAGAGAGAGAGAGAGAGAGAGCCTGCGTTTCCAGTCCATTTGAAGCAGGAAACAGTAGCAGACTCTCCCCCCTCTGCCTCCGTCTGTGTCTCCGTTAATGGATATTTAAAGGGTATGTCAGGGAGCAGAAAGTAAGTGTGTGCTGAGGTCAGGGCGGACATGCGCTACCTTTCTTCCCCCTGAGGGAACATGAAATGAAACACGCATTAAACACATCTCAAAACGCTTTCGTTTCACAACACTCCATCCCTCTCTCTAGTCCCCAACCCCCCCTCCACGCCCTACCCACCCCCCCCCACCCCCCTCCCGCTACGAATATCCTTTTGAATTAAAATGGTGACAGGTTATCATAATCCAATTTCAGAGACAATCGCGAGGAGTACCTCACATTGCACGGAGAAATCCGGATCGGAATTGGATATGCACTCTGCGGATTAAATTACGGAGGGGGGAAATGATTACGGCCTATATTGGGAAATATCATTTGGCATTATTACGTGGTGTACTGTATTGTTGCGTTTTCTCTTGCACAGCCACCCAATCGCGTGTTGTCAACAAGATGCTGAGCTGGGGAAAGGGGATGTTATTGTGTACCCCGACGAACAAAGCAATATTGTGTTGCCAAATAATGCCATGAAACTATGCTCTTTTATTATTTATCTTTACGGTGGCAGCTGAATGCCCCGGAGACCTTTTAAAACTACGTTTCGAAATGAACACACTCAAGACATTTGAATCTTAAAGTCATTTTCGGAGTAAACATATATTTTCTCCAAGGCGATTCTTTATGAACTCCTCCTCTTTGTTGAAGTCATCATCAGACCTCACACACACATCTGTAATACTCACATACAAACACACATCTGAACACACACACACAAATGACATGTTCACACACACATGCACAGACCCACAAGCGAACGGCACGTTTGGACAGTTGACAGCTAAACTGTTGTGAAAAACCGTTGTGTGACATCCCAGCCACCACCACCTTAGCTGAGGTCCAGCCGTGTCGTGTCGTGTGTGTGAGAGAGTTTGTGTGTATGTGTGTCCGTGTGTGTGTGTGTGTGAGTGTGTCTGTGTGCGCTCTGCTACTGAACCCGATGGCATGTGTCCCTGCTCATCACCATGAGTTCTCGAATCAGACCTGTCACTCTGACCAGCCATTCAACCTTGGAGGAACACAGAAAGCATCCTCCTGCTGCACCGAGACCAAGGGGAGAGGGGGAGGTGTAGAAAAGAAAAAAAGAAAGAAAGAAAGAAAGAGAAAGAAAAAGAAAGTGTTGGGTGACTGGTTCAGAGTGAACGGTCAAACTTAAACAGGTCGAAGGTGACATACAAAACGGGGGGAGGAAGGAGGACTGGAGCGAGGCAGGCGTGTGAGACGGACGTTTTGAAGAAGGATGGGGGCCAGAGTTGAGCGGCCATGGATCATTTTTATATCAGCGCCACCCGTGAGATTTGTCCCCGGGGCCATCCATCAGGAGCCAGTGTCTGGCCGCTCTGTCAGCCACACAAAGGCACATAATTGTGAGTACACGGACATGCATCACGGCCGAACCCTCTGTCTGTTCCCCTGCAACGGGAGAGGCCTCATCTGCCCATCGTAGGCAGACCAAAGGATCTGGCCCTACAAAGCCTTTTGAGACGGAGGAATAATTATAGAACTACGATTCCCAGGGCTGAGAATGCTCAGCCAATACCGTTTGATTAACGCCCTGTAAACGATTTGTATACCGCCGGCCAGCGCGGTTTAGTGATTGGCTAACCCGATAATGGTTGTTTTTGTTTTTCTTTGGCTATGTGAACTTCCCCTAACTGATCTTCTCTAGACTTTAGGTCCAATTGTTTCCTTGCTCAGCGGGACACTGAGTCTCCTTTCATTTTATCAATGTTTGTCGATTCCTGACATCTTATTATTTCGCCAGGCCCCCGCTTCTCTTCCCTCGTCCTTCTATCTCTCCGCCGGCGAAGGCAGCCTCTTTGATTGTCAGGGTTACTGTCGGCTCAACAGAGATAATATGCATTGAACAAGATTGTTGCTCTCTGCCTCTGCTGCACGCGCTTAAATATTTTAAGGGACAGCGGTGCTTTGAAATTGCCACAAAGGGACGAGGCTGCAAATTTAAATGATGGAAACATGAATAAAGAAGCGTCAGGGCGCAGCTTTCATCTGTGGCCGGGCGCACGCCGCCGAGCACTGGGCAGCGGCGGGGAGAGGGATGTCTAACGACCATCATAAATATGGTTTTGATTTTCTAACCAGGCGCAACAACAAAGTTAGGGGCGAGAACATTAGCTGCATTGATCGTGTCTGGTCGATGGAATAAAGCAGGCGGTGACCTTTCCGTCGTTTGGAGGCATCAGATTCCTTGTTGAAAGTCTCCGAGGGGTCTGCCTGAAAGCATTAACACAAATTACCGCCCGCCATTAAAGGCCCGCATCAATTCCACCGTGGACCGACATTACCACGGGGCCGGTGAAATGTGGGGAAGCCACCGTCCCTCAATCACACACACACACACACACACACACACACACACACACACACACACACACACACACACACACACACACACACACACAGGAGCCAGGGGGCCGTGGAGGAGGCTATTAAACACACTGTGATTTACAGTGCTGCCTGTCCCCGCGACCATCAGGCCATCACGCTAGCGTGTCAGGGCAACTAATTGAGCCCAGATATATCAGTGTTCCACAGGGTAAGCGACTGAGAGGACACCCAGGGAGACAAACAAATCCAGGCTAAGATATAAATACCCACACACATAACAAGGTAATTCAGTTTAGCATGCTCTCGAATGTTCTTTTTTTTATTGGGACAGTAGCCTGCTATAGAAAACAAAAACAAAAAGAAATGTGGTGTTTCTGCGTAAACTCACACCCACTCTGTTTGTTTTACATTTAAACAGGCGGCCAAGCTGTGTGTTCTAGATAGACTGCGAGTCAATGACTTTATTTACACTGGTTTTCAATGAAGAGGATAATACACTGGTCATTATGTCTTTGCATACTTGGGCTGATAAGGTGGTGGGATTAGGAAGCCATTCTGCTCACGCAGAGGACACTGCTGTGACTTTGACGACAATGGGGGGAAAAAAACGATCAAATAGTCTGCTTTAAGCCTGCACTTACCTCTCAGTGCACCACAAAGTGACTGATTCCAGGTCAAGTGCAGTTCACAATATGTTTATCGTTTGAGTTTTCCTTGCCAAATATTTGCAACCAAAGCCAACACAGTAGTCCTATTGTCAATAGAGGGGGTGTCCAAGACAGGGGCTATGAATCACAATTTTGACTTTACATATCTCATTGTTTTTCTCTTCCAGCTAGTTAAACGGATGTATTTTTTATTAGATTTGATCAACATCTAACAAACAGGGGGCAACAGGTTAGGGTTACACCGGGCCTTTGTCCAGGCAGAAGCAGGATGTCCCATAGGGCACGTAGGCTTAAAATAATGGTGTGAGAAAGACAGAGCACATGTGTGAAATGTAGTCCGGGCCCCTGGGAGCTTTGAGAAGGGCCCTGGCCATGGAGTTCTGACAGCATAAAGCAGCTTTTCCAACTTGGTTTCACGTGTTGAATGGAGGCGATTTGTGCTGCGGACCTCTGCCGATAGGCTGTTACGTGTGGCATGTCCAGGCTCATCAGTGTATGAAAGGTGTATGCGTGTTGGTGTAGCCGTGTGTGTGTGTGTGTGTGTGTGTGTGTGTGTGTGTGTTTCCCTTCCCCTCTGCTGGACGTGTCAGCCATCATGCTCGGCTGAGCGGATGATGCTCCGTGGAGCGTCCCCCGTCCCCCATCGTGTCCCAGCGTTCAGAGAGCACAGAGAGGGGCCAGCGCGTGTCCAACCCCCCCCTCACCCGCCTCGGCCACCGCAGGGGTCCGGCCCCGGAAGGCATACCCGACTACCTATCACACGAGCTCATGACGACTGTATGAAACAGGATTACAGTTATTGCGGTCGCTGTAAACCTTCGTAGTCGGCCCCTGAGTTTAACCAGGTCCACGGTCACTTCTGCTCAGTCGCTGCCGTTAGTCAGAGAGGAGCGTGCCAAGTCCCCGTTCCTCTCCTCCTCCCTCCCTCCACCCACCATCAGCCTCTCTCTGTGTCCAGTGATCGGATTGATAGTGACACGGAGTGGAGTCACTGCGTGTGTGTGTGTGCGTGCGTGTCTGTAAGGCCTAGGAGTGCGTGTCTCTCGGAGCGAGGCAGACCCAAACTGGCCTCATCCTGCACGGCGAGCTCCCAGCCAGGGCCGTTCCATTACACACACACACACAGCTCCACCTGTGCCTCCTGGAGCGCGCAGCCGTGCCTTCACAGAGGGTGGAACCACGCCCAGGCAGGCAGGCAGGGAGGGACAGAGGGACATCCGTCCAGGACCACTTTGAACACTGTTTAGTGGGTTTGTTCCGACGCTCTTTGTCTCCTTCCCATCCTCTGCCTGGGCGTCTGTGAAGTCGGATCCAGCCTTCATCCTGGAACCGGGCCCGTGGCAGAAGTGCAGGATGGGATATTGGGGGGCTTCCAAAAAGCCCCTCCATCGTCCCGTGACGCCCGTGGAGAGGGTTCTGAAAATAATCGGGAGGCAAAATCGGGACGGCTCACAGCTCTGGGACCCAGGGATAAAGAGCCAGTGTGTGTGTGTGTGTGTGTGTGTGTGTGTGTGTGTGTGTTTTTGTCAGGAGCTGGCAATCTGACTATACAGTAGGTCTGCTGCCAGACTCCCTCCATATGTCCAGGGCAGTCTGTCTGTGCTCGGTAGGTTCCAGCTATAGCAGGCATCACTGAGTATTTAACAGGCACTTACTGTTCATACAGACCAGGCTCCGCCACTCAATGGATAAGGCTGCTTTTAAAGGAATCATTTGTAATGCTTGGTTAAATATACATGCAGCTATGAACAATACACTCTAAAAAGATACTCAAACGCGCACACACGCACACACGCACGCACGCACACACGCACGCACACACACACACACACACACACACACACACACGCATACAGACAAACACATTCTGAGACTTGGAGCACCATATGGGCATGACAAAGAATGTCTCTTAACAGCTGGGCAGAATAGCCTGCAGACTGATTATCCCATCTAGCCTTGTGGAAGAAAAGAACATATTAGTTTTAGTTTGCAGGTGTGTGTACGGAACAGTTCTATGTGTATGTGTATGTGCGCTCACGCGTTTGTCTGGAGGAGGAGGGGAGGGCATTTTCTACCTCACATCCTCCTTACCACGCTGACAAAAAGAAGAGATGAGAGCAGAAGGAGGAGTGAAGAAAGGATGAGAGAAAGAAGCGGAGCACAGATGGCCGTGTGCTCGGAGGGAAGTGGCACTCTGTGCGCGGGGCGGGGTGGGGTGAGGGAGAGGGGTGCTGGTATTCTGGGTACAGTAGACCCCCTTTGGCACTGACGCGGCTGTGCCGAGTCACCGTGGTAACGATGACATCACCGGGGGGATGGGTTTTGGCAGGGGGGTAGGGGGTGGGGGTCACACTTCGCCTATAGTGCTGGAGGTGATAATTGGCTTGGCAATAGCCTCAGTCATGCAGCCTGTTACATTAGCGACCCCGTGCACTTCAGTCAAGAAACCAATTTTGCCAGGAACCGTTTGCTGCGCCTCGCTTGCTGACTGGAAACTTCTGCGGCGATCAGAGTGGAGTCTAAGAAAAGATCTGTGGAAACGACAATCAGAGAGACAATAGCTGACGGTGAGGCAGTAGGCCAGCTAGTTGGCACGTTTGCCTCGTCCCGAAAATCCGTGTCAGCATGTGATTCAAAGTGAACAGGGGCACGTGCATGCGCCCTGACTGCCCTAGTTCTCAGCCAATTACAAGCATCGGTGTCATTGGACTGTGTCCGTGGAGCATATGCTATTCCTCTCTTTCTCTGTGCCACCCACGACCCTTAGGCTACCTTAAGGGCATCACGTGTCTGCCTACCCTTACCACCCTGCCCATGCTACAGGTCTGGCCCATCTGTTGCTTCCATTCCCTGGGCAGAAGGGTGCCCTAGGCCCTCTGGATTAGCCTGGTTTCTTCTCATATGGAGTAAATCAATCGAGGTGAAAGTTACCACATTCTCTTTTTTAAAAGGTGATATGTTTACGATTTGGCCAGTAGGGGGCATTTGCTACCCAAATTCGAAAAATGGAACCTGTTGACGTTCACTTCGCATCAACCACATCCTTTACACAGCATGAATTGAAGGCCAAGCCCCACTTTTGGGTCTCCACAAAACTGTCAAAATGATGTACACATATCAACTTTTGTGTTCCATGATGATTGATGGCATAACCTTCTTTTGATGACATTTGCTGCCTTTCTAAAATAAGCTTGCCCCTTACTCTTTAATTATCTTTTTTACTACGTCTATGTAATATCAATGCTATGGTTAAAGCTAAAAATGTATCAGCAGAGCCTGAAAAATGCAGGATTGCTTTATCATCTAACCTAAAAAAAGGTTCAATCCATCGAAGTCTCCATACCTTTGTTTAACATGGCTATTGGTCATTGGTTTTATTTAATTAAGGTATATAAATATTACATATGCACTATAACATTTGGATCGATATTCAGGAGCCATTAAAAAAATAATTATTTTCAATATTAAACACCAGACTTTTCTTTTCTATCGCCTTGAAATAGGTCTGTAGAGATAATTATACTGCGTGTAAAGCAATTGAAATAACTAATATGATATGAACAATAAAGTACAATTAAGTATGAGATTACAATCATGTGCTTTTAAAACTTTTAACGAGAAATGTATTTTTACACGTTGTTTCTTTCCTCAGCTGTCAATAGATATTCAGCCGCAATAATTGTCGGACAGCGACTGGAAATGAAGCATTGAGTAGGAGAACTTTCTCTTCCCACGATATGTCTTCGATTTGCAAAAACAATTACACACTCCCGTGTTTTCATTTTTTCCCAGCCTTCAGAGTACATGACGGAGAAAAACAACCAAATCTGAGGGAGGGACATGTTGTCTTCTTTCCTCCCCTGGATGTTAATTCAAATTTTAATTGCGTAAAAAACGCTCGTTCTCACATCTAAAAAAGTGTGTACGTGTGAGGGTGTTGATTAGAGGAAGTAAAAATACTACATGTAGGACGTTATGCTAATTACCCTTTAAACCTTGCTCTCGTCAGCCAGCGTCTCTAATTAGCATGTTTTCGACAGGAGCTGGGAGAGTGAGAGAACGGCACGATGAGGCTCTGCTCAGCTAAATTAACGGTGTGAAAACGCAGACGTTTGAACCGTTTCTTTCTCTCTCTCTCTCTCTCTCTTTTCTCTCCCTCCCACCCACACCTGTGAACGAGTCTGTGAAAGTATGACTCCCTTCTCACTCCTTCTCTCGAGGAGAGAGAGGCGAGGCGTCAGTGGATTGGCCTGCTTGTCGTCGGGGGTTTGTCTCCTCTGTCTCTGTATGTATCTCTCTGTTCTGTCTCTGTATGTCTCTCTCTGTTCTGTCTGTGTATGTATCTCTCTGTTCTGTCTCTGTATGTATCTCTCTGTTCTGCCTCTGTCTGTCTCTCTCTGTTCTGTCTCAGTATGTATCTCTCTGTTCTGCCTCTGTCTGTCTCTCTCTGGTCTGTCTCTGTATGTATCTCTCTGTTCTGTCTCTGTATGTCTCTCTCTGTTCTGTCTCTGCATGCATCTCTCTGTTCTGTCTCTGTATGTATCTCTCTGTTCTGTCTCTGTATGTATCTCTCTGTTCTGCCTCTTTCTGTCTCTCTCTGGTCTGTCTCTGTATGTATCTCTCTGTTCTGTCTCTGTATGTATCTCTCTGTTCTGTCTCAGTATGTATCTCTCTGTTCTGTCTCTGTATGTCTCTCTCTGTTCTGTCTCTGTATGTATCTCTCTGTTCTGCCTCTGTCTGTCTCTCTCTGGTCTGTCTCTGTATGTATCTCTCTGTTCTGTCTCTGTATGTATCTCTCTGTTCTGTCTCAGTATGTATCTCTCTGTTCTGCCTCTGTCTGTCTATCTCTGTTCTGTCTCTGTATGTATCTCTCTGCTCTGTCTCTGTATGTCTCTCTCTGTTCTGCTTCTGTCTGTCTCTCTCTGTTCTGTCTCTGTATGTCTCTCTCTGTTCTGCCTCTGTCTGTCTCTCTCTGTTCTGTCTCAGTATGTATCGCTCTGTTCTGCCTCTGTATGTATCTCTCTGTTCTGCCTCTGTCTGTCTCTCTCTGGTCTGTCTCTGTATGTATCTCTCTGTCCTGTCTCTGTATGTATCTCTCTGTTCTGTCTCAGTATGTCACTCTCTGTTCTGTCTCTGTATGTATCTCTCTGTTCTGTCTCAGTATGTCACTCTCTGTTCTGTCTCTGTATGTATCTCTCTGTTCTGTCTCTGTCTGTCTCTCTCTGGTCTGTCTCTGTATGTCTCTCTCTGGTCTTTCTCTGCTCTGTCTCTGTCTGTCTTTCTCTCTCTGGTCTGTCTCTAGTCTGTCTCTGTCTCTGTGTCTGTCTCTGTCTCACTGTCTCTCTCTGGTCTGTCTCCATTCTGTCTCCGTCTGTCTCTGTCTCTCTGTCTCTGTCTGTGTCTGTCTCCGTCGCTCTCTCTCTCTCTCTCTCTCTCTCTCCGTCCCACTCTCTCTTCATCACAGCAGTGTGTTCTTGCTGCGGCTGCGTGTGTTCTTCTGTTTCAGCGTTCTCCCACATTCCCCGCCCAGCCCTTCCCGGTTGGTTCTTGGAGCGGTGGGCGTTCCTCCAGCCCAACGGGAGTCACGTGTTCCGTCAATGACCGACAGACAGGTTCCACAGAAGGTCATGCCAAAATCCTCTCCTTTGACAGTCTAATGGTGGCCGTAGCGTAGCCAAGTCCACTGAATCTCAGCTGACATCTGCTGCCGCCCGGCCCGCGCAGCCCGCCCTGCATGGCGCGTGACTCAGCCGCTAGACGTAGCCGCAGTGACCGAACCGGCTGGCATCTCCAACCTGGACCCGCTTAGCCAACGGAGTGGGGTGGAAAGCAGGTGCCCATGCCGTGAGCTCGGCAGCCAGGGCGCGCTCCCACGTGCCAGCCCCCGCCCCGCCCCTGCACCACCCCGCCCTCCCTCTCTGCACCACCCGACCGCAGGGTGCTAATTCAAAGAAGGAGCAGATCAGGGCTTTTCGATCCTTTTTCTTTTTTCTATTTTTTTTTTTACAAACGTCCCTTTAACTGTCATCTCCGAAGGTGAAAATGAGATCGAGATCAATCTTTTTATGCCGGGAGGTGTTATAATGGGAGAGGGATAAGGACGACGACTCGTACTTAATCTACTTTTTAAATGTCCTGTGTGTCGGGGTGAGTGGTCCGTGTCTGTGTGTGTGTGTGTGTGTGTGTGTGTGTGTGTGTGTGTGTGACACATGAAGACACATTAAGGTACTGACCCTTCTGAACTGCTAACAGGTGTTCACGTTAGTGGCTTCTGCAGCTTTGTCAAATAATTTGTAGCAAGTCAACGAAATTGCAGAAAACGCAGTCATTTGAATTAATGAGTGTGTGTTAGGCAGAAAAGCCAAGCAATTAGCTGATTAAGGCTAATGGGCTAATCACCGACGAGTAAATGCAGGTGTGCGTCATATCTGTCAACGTGCTCCCATAACAGACTGACAGACATTCTTGACACTGTCAGAATATGTGGTTTGGCGAGGCATTACACAGATTTCACTGAAGGTACAATCCCATATAATAGGATGAATTCACTTTTTCTGGAAATGAATTATCTAGGTAGTGGCATTGGGGTTTTTTAATTACATTTTTTTGTGTGGAAAACCAATTTCTCCTTGTCCCTAAAATTATACTGGACTGATGTACTGATATCCATTGAATGTGGTACACACTCTGCCGCCCAGGTAGATTAATAGGCTACAATACATGGAGACAGGGGTTGAGAGAAACAGTGTGGTTATTGATATTCAGTCCGATAACTTGTGGTCAGTAGCATTTAGAGGTCTATAATGGGCAGCCGTTCAGAACCACCCAGCGTTTTGTTTACGGAGTCCAAAAGTGCTCCTTCCCCGCGAGTGTTGTGTCAGATGATTAAGATGGAGATTCTTCAGAGCCCCGCTCCCCGAGGAGGGCTACTCATATACTCCTCTTCCATCTCCTGAGATGACATGTTCCATTTGTATTAATAGGAATATGGAGCGGGGCTTTGTGCTAACAAATTAAACCTCTGATACAACAGATGAAATATGTGGGCTTTTGTGGCCGTCATGAGTTGTGTGAGCGTATGCATGTGTATGGGTGGGGGGTGCGGGTCAGTGGAGTGTGTGTTTGTCCGAGCTAGTGTATACTGAATCACAGAGGGGGGCAGGGTTTATTATTCATGATATTCATTCCCATAAGCTGTACATTCAAGGCCTTGCAGACACACACACACACACATACACACACACACACAACATGCGTGTTTCACACATATGCAGGTGTTATGACTCCCACTTTAGTCTCCCAGCCCCAAAAAACATGGAGAATTGGAATTCAATCGAGTTAGGCTGCAGAAAGAGGAGAGAGAAAGGGACGGACAGAAATGGAAACGGAGGCAGACACAGCAGGCCAGACAGAGAGAGAGAGAGAGAGGGGGGAGCGGAAGCTAGAGAGGGAGAGCGAGAGAGAGAGAGCGAGAGAGAGCGAGGGGAGAGGAAGCGAGAGAGAGAAAGCGAGAGAGAGAGAGCGAGAGAGAGCGAGGGGAGAGGAAGCGAGAGAGAGAGAGCGAGGCGGGCTGAGGACGCAGAGTGGGTACATAGTGCAGGGCACAGAGAGAATGGCCTAC
Organism: Galaxias olidus; assembly: GCA_026901105.3. Classification (NCBI taxonomy): domain Eukaryota; kingdom Metazoa; phylum Chordata; class Actinopteri; order Galaxiiformes; family Galaxiidae; genus Galaxias; species Galaxias olidus. Next base: position 223,306 of record JAPMUY010005001.1, on the reverse strand, counting down.
CGGTGAGTGTGGGAGCTCCGTGCCGAGCCGAGAGGAAGGCCTCCAGCAGTTCCATTGATTTTCCTCTCTGTCTCTTCCCCCCTGCCTCCTGCTCTCCTCCCGGCCCCCTCGCCACGGAGAGAATGGCCTGTAACAAAGAGCTCAGCGGACGCCCAGCCTCTCTGACCTCTCTCCCCGCTCTCCATCCAAGAGCTCACCCGGCCACTAAAAGCACCCCCCATGTGGCGCGGCTGACATTTGACTCGGCGGGAATTACCGAGGTCGCTCCCCCCTCCCTCCCTCCCCCCCCCCCTCCCCGTGCGCCGGGCTACGGAGACCGGAGGTGCGTGTTCAGCTCCGTGTTAAGACCTCTCCATGGCTGCCAAGCCCTGCCCCCATGTCCTGGATTTGTGTGCAGCGCTCTATTAGGACGCTCAGTAAAGTGCCTGCGCTGTTCCTAACGCGACGTGGAGCAGAGCCAAGGGCAACAACCCAACGTAAGGGAATAAAAGGTAGACTATTTTATTTTGCTGTTGTTATTTGAGTGCTTGATGACGTCTGAGTCCTGTAACATGTTGCAGGTCTGTGCGATGCAGACACGCTCACACTGCTCGCCCTGAGACAATGACCGTATATAGATGGTGCTGTACACTCACTACAAACCTTTGTTGCACAGGTGAGCAAGCTTATGTACGCACGGCCTCATAAAATATCAATTAAATTCATCTCCACGCCTGCCTTCGAAGAGCTCAACAACGCATTAATTGGGGTTGTTAAATACAGTCATCGTAATTGCTGATAATAATGATATTCTATTAGGCAATCAATTGACTGTTGCGGAGACTGGCATGATTTATGTAGCCAATTTGTTTGTGTGTGTGTGTGTGTGTGTGTGTGTGTGTGTGTGTGTGTGTGTGTGTGTGAGTGAGCTGGGGCATGTTTTCGTGCACGTCTTACAGTGCAAATCAGGAAACAAGATGGAGTCAAGTGGGAATGAGTGGGAAAGCTAGTCTTATTCATAAAGGCTAATTAAACTAAAAGTAATTGGCGGGACTTAATACATTGATTTATGTTTACGTTTCCAAAGCATCTGCTCTTTCTGCCTGCCTCTGTAGCTGGTGAGCGATCGTATTGCGTGGCAGTAGCATCCGTCCTCCCACAGGGGGCGGCGGAGTGCACAGGTGCAATAGAACCGCTGGTTGTCTCCAGGGTCCTTACTCACTGGCACCCTCACACTGTAGGCACAGCACACATTAATCCACCTGACAGCATGACATCACTCCACCATTTATAGGGCCTGACACCAACTGTGTGTCAACGTGTGTGTGTGTGTGTGTGTGTGTGTGTGTGTGTGTGTGTGTGTGTGTGTGTGTGTGTGTGTGTTTGTGTGTTTGAGTGAGTGAGAGTGTGTGTGTCTGGGGGGGTTAGTTCAATATTCTGTCAGCTGAGACAGCGTGAGACACCGGAACAGAAGCTATAGACTAATAAGAGCGCTCTAAGCAGCGGGGGCTCTGTGTGTTAGCAGAGCACCTCTCTACGTTACAGTAGTGAGACAGCCGGTAACATTTAGCCGGAGCCCGGGCCAATCAGTCACAATGGCAGGAGGAGTGTTCCTTCATACCCGCCGTGTGCTCTCTCCTTGTGATTTACAGAGGGGAGCGCCACGTAACTCATTTTATTCTCAGTCCTTGTGAATTGGAATTGTTATCCACTTAAGGCCCCGTCATTCCAAACAACAAGGGGAAAAGGCATACATCTTAAGCTGTGGCTTGTGCACATTCTTTTTTATTTGAATAAAATGTGAAAATATGATATTGAAAACGTGGTCACCACATAGTGTGTGTGTGTGTGTGTGTGTGTGTGTGCCTGACCACAGGCTCTGACCCCCCACATTGGTGCTCTCCCGTCTCCGTCTAGGTTTTCTTTGTTGTTTGCCTCATGTTGCCATAATGTGATCTGACAGCCTCCGCTCCAGAATGACTCTAAAGAAGATGGTGCTGCCAAAATTAGGGTTTGGGGAACAGCTACCCCCAATGGGCGCACACACACACACACACACACACACACACACACACACACACACACACACACACACTCATACATATCACACGCGCACACACACACATTCATGCACAAACCGACAATAAAAGGAAAAACAATCGAATTCATGGAGTGAAGGCCTTGCATAAAAAATCATTAAAATTGGAAAACAAACACTCTTTCTCTATCATCCTGATGGTTGTCTCCCTTCCCAAAATCCACACAGCCGCTCACATGACCGACACCACACAGATTTCCAGGAAGAGAGTGGAAAGCCGTATAAGCGTTATTTTTTGCTGTCTTGACTTTCTTTCCCTCTTCTTCTCTCCATCTCACGCTTTATCGGTGTGTTTTTTTTTCCTTAGCGCTTCCCCTCTTATAATCTCAATTCCCTGGGCAGCCATCAGTCAAATATTACCACTGCAATTATGTAAGGCTCACAGATTTTAAAGAGCAGAATTTGCTGAAATGATGATGATGAGCTGTAATTGGATGAGGAATTGCCTCCTAAACGGTGCGGTGCCAATGCAGAGGCGTCCCGCGACTCCTTTCTCCTTATTCTCTCTCTTCTCTCACTCTAACCCCTCTCTCTCTCTCTCTCTCTCTCTCCCCCTCTCTCTCTCTCCATAGCTCTCTGTCTCTCCCTATCCATCTCTCTCTATCCTTGCCTCCCTATCTCCGGCTCTCTCCCTCTTTATACCTCCCTCCCTCCCCCGTCACCCATCTCCTCTTCCTCCTCCATAGATTAGCGCTCCAGCCCTAATTGCTTTCTCCAGGAGGGCGGGGAATTAGCAGGAGCTGTCCTGAGTGCTGTGATTCAATGCATAAAGGACATGCAGATTGGTACCACTGAGACAATGGAGCCACGATTCACTATGCCAGCCTAAATGAGACTCAGATGAGGTGCATCGGTGGGGCAGGGCCACGTTGTCTCTGTGCTGATAAGAGGAGATATAAAACGTGTCCAGCCTATTTCACTTAGACACGCGTGATTGGAATGTTTGATAGAATAACGAACGTATGGCTTTTCACAGTGACACACCTTACCACGGTGGTCAAGTGGCTTTGAGCTGGAATGCCGGCTCCAAAAACGATTAAAGCTAAAAGAAAATAACCTTTGGAGTTGCTTTTAAATGCTCTTAGAAAAGTGGAAAAGAAAAATTGTTTTACTTGATATGCGTCGATGTTATTATTTATAGTGAGTAGCTTATGTTGTGTTTTCATTGTTTATTACTCATGATGCATTGTAATCAAGTGTTACTGTTTTTGTTTAAAATATGTAAAAAATATGAATCCTGCTTTTCAATTTGGCCATGTTAACATCTTGGTTTTAGCAAATGTTGAGAACAAAAAAACACCTTTGTCAAGCTAAGCGGTTCAATACAGTGAATGTGTGTTACAGTAATTGCAAAACTGAAACAAGGTAATCCTTTATCCCATTTGACATTTTTTCACTTATGCATCCGTTGCCAAAACATCGGCGTGCCCCAGCACCTAAGCGTTTCACTTTTCGCCAATTACCTAATGATGATGTCTGGTAATCAAAGCAGCATCTTTGTTTTGAACCCTGTGTGTGTGTGTATGTGTGTGTGTGTGTGTGTGTGTGTGTGTGTGTGTGTGTGTGTGTGTGTGTGTGTGTGTGTGTGTGTGTGTGTGTGTGTGTGTGTGTGACGGTGTACATAGCCATATAATTGGAGCTGTGTGGGCTGAGCGCCCTGGGTGGGCAGCGGTAGACAGGACATGATCAGCCAAGGGGCTGCATTGAGCTGCTGTTTGTTTTTAATAACAGAACAGTGCAGAGGTCTGCTGGGCATGCAGGAGGGAGGAGGGGAGCACGGCCAAATACATACACACTCCACCATACTGGATGGGAGCCGCAGGCTATAGGAGCACTACCCTATCCTCGTCCATGCATGCGTGTGGTCTCGTGCCCAACCATATTTCAAGGGTTTTAGTTTAGGTTAGATTGCTACAGACTATCTCCAGGCTCTCCAGGTACTGTAGTTTGAGCAACACGTTTTCCTGAACGTGTCACTGGGAAGGAATAAAGGACTGCATTATGTCAGGAAAACACATTTAGGGCCGGGTTTGAACGCACTGGGTGCTAGACGACATCTATGTGTCCATTGATATGGCTGCATATTAAAACGGTCACCCATTAAAAAGGAAGTCCTGGTAGAACATAGTGGGTCTGTTGGGTCGGATCATTCTATAAAGCATTTGAGGCACTGTCGCAGAGAAAGAAACACTGTCACAGGAAGTGAGTGCATTTTCAGCTGTGTGTGTGTGTGTGTGTGTGTGTGTGTGTGTGTGTGTGTGTGTGTGTGTGTGTGTGTGTGTGTGTGTGTGTGTGTGTGTGTGTGTGCGTGTGTTAGGATTGGTGGGTGTGAAGGGACAGGGGGGGACGGGCGGGGGCGCAGTTGGTGTACACAGCTTGTTAAGACAAGCCGGCAGTAATTGAGTAGACATCAGCCTTTGATTAATATTTGTTGATGAGTGCCGCCAGCATAGGTGAGGACGCACAAAGGAGGAGCTGTCAATCTAACACCCAGGTAACAACACCCAGGTAACATCCTTCATACCCCCCCCACCACCTCCTCGCCCAATGCCTGGCTTCTTATTCTTCTCTCTCCTCCTCCTCCTCTTCCCCCATCCTCGATCGTCTCTCCACTCTCTTCTCTTGTCTCTCCTTTCTCCTCCCCTCTCATCTGTAACGCTCTATATAATGATCAATGCCTCGTTAGCTGTTTTACCATTATTAACTTGTAAAGTGGGGATGTATTGCTGTAATGATTTCACTTGTTCAATTTGTAATCCAGGTTAATGTGTTCTTTATGTAAATGTGTTGGTCATACACATAATAGCCAAATGTTGATTTATAATTATGTCTTGTAATGACTGTTATAATAGTTGATTGGAGTCTCACCCATCCCGCATTAATGTTGAGTCATTGGCATATTGTTGGGATTTATGGCATGTCATGAATTCTCATCCATTTTGATGGAAGACCCGTTGATTTGAGGGTTGGCCGCTGTATTACAGATTCCAATTTGTGCGTGTGTATGTGTGTGTGTGTGTGTGTGTGTGTGTTTCTGAGCCTGTCTACTCACACATACTCACACGTGCACAGACACACGCACACACCCACACACACACACACACACACGCTACAGTGGATTTATCACATAATTAAGTGGCATTTAATAGACTGTTCTTAAACTCTGTGATGTCTCCATGGGTTTAAGAGGAGAGGGGCTTACAGTATATAATCAGTTAAAGTGTCAGAGGATATTAACATTGTGTGTTCAGCCGTAATAAGATTTTTTTTTATTATATTTCCAATTCCATTAAATAGCAATATCTGCAGTGAAATAATTAAGCAAATATTGGTCTAGAGATCTAGGAAGCGCGCGTTTATGACGCCCCTATAAAAAACATTATTAAGGAATAATTCTGCTTGAGCAGAGGAGGTAAATATACAGCCTGCGACTCCACGCCGAGGCAACAGATGCGGAGACGAAGACGGAGACGAGGAAAAAAAAGAGACGGCGGAGGGATGAGAGATTAGGAATGACGGACAGATCAGAGGAGAACAGAGGACGGGGAAAGGCAGGGACGGCAGTGCTCGACGGAAGGGAAGACCAGGGAGGAGGAGAACGTAGACGGGCTGACCCGCGGGATCAGCGGAGGAAGACAACGGAAAAGACAGAGGAAAAGAAGAGGGGGGACGTCTGTCCACGGAAAAAACCCGGGGGATGTGAAGGTGTGCGAAGGGAGGGAGCGTCGGTGTGGGCAGGAGGAGGAGAGGACGCCCGTGTCCCTGGGATGAAGCGGATTACGGGTTGGGAGCACACATCAGGAGGAAGAGGAGGTGTGGGAGGAGATGAAGGCGTGATTGATGGTGCGAGAGAGGGATAAAGAGAGGGGGGGGGGGATGACGGAGGGAAGCGGCTGGGTGTGATGCCGTACTGCAGAGGGCCGACAGAAAGAGAGATAGAAAGAGACAGAGAGTGATACAGAGCGATAGGGGCCTGGCCAGCAGCAGATAGCAGCGTATTGATACACGCCGCATGGATCAGGCATCCAGTCAAGTCGGCTAGGCTCACGTGGAAGATGGCGTTTCATCCCCGTCCTATCCCCAGTCAAAGAGCCTTCCCTTTGGAGCCAGTGCGTCTCCCATCACACCCTCAGCGTAGACTGGGGGGGTGGGGTGGGCTATTGAGCCACGCTCGGCTTTCCTCCCCCTCTGACAGCCCTGTGGAGACGTGGCAGCGCCGCTCCAGCCAATTAGGCCGGCCTCCTGGCGGGCGTCGGCGCGAGCTGAGCTGGGCTGAGCTGAGCTGGGCTGCGGCTCTCGCAACTATTGGCAGATCGGGCGACGGTATCGCAGCCGACCCACACGCATCACAGCAGACTCGGAGGAGAAGGCAGGCTCGCCGCGGCGTCCATCTGGGTGGTCCGCGGAACCCTGGCTTGAGGTGATCTTCCTTCTTCGGCGGCAGCTGAGGTTTTTTTTTGGGTGGTGGTGGTGGTGGTGGTGGTGGTGGGGTGGGGGGTGGGGGGGGGGGGTGGGGGGGGGGGGGGGGGGGGGGGGGGGGGGGTGGGGGGGTGGGGGGGGGGGGGTGGTGGGGGTGGGGTGTGGGTGGGGGTGGGGGGGGGGGTGGTGGTGGTGGTGGTGGTGGTGGGGGGGGGGTGGTGAGGGGGTGGTGGTGGTGGTGGGGGGGTGGTGGTGGTGGGGGGGTGGTGGTGGTGGGGGGGTGGTGAGGGGGTGGGGGTGGTGGTGGTGGTGGGGTGGGGGGTGGTGGGGGGATGGTGGTGGTGGTGGGGGGGGGGGGGGGGGGGGGGGGGGGGGGGGGGGGGGGGGGGGGGGGGGGGGTGGTGGTGGTGGTGGTGGGGGGAGTGGAAGCTCTTGCCTTATGTTCTCATTTCTCTCTGGTGTAATCTCTCTCTCACTACACTCACTATGTCTCTCTCTGTCTCTTTCTATCTCTCACTTTCTTTCTCTTTTTTTCTATTTCTAATTTCATCACCCCTTCTCTTTTCCTCTTATGTCTTCTCTGTCTCTCTTCTCCTCCTTCTCTCTCTCCCTCCATCCCATATCTACGGCGGGCCCAAGTAGCAGCTCTGCTCTCTATTCAATCAATTGGAAGTGACTCCGGGAGAGAGAGATGGATGAATGGAGAGATGGAGGGACACCTCAAATTAGATGGGGTGGAATGAGGGAGGCATCAGTGGGTTTTAATATGTGCCCTGCCTCTCATATCCGTGCTGCTTTTAATATAACTAGCTGCTCCTAGATGGGTGTGAATTCAGGACTACAAGCCCCTGCTCATATTGGGTGGGAAGTTGATTGGCAGCCCCTACTATGTGTGTGCAAGCAGAGTTGCGCGGAAAGCAATAATAAACCAGTGTTTGAGAAAGAGAGGAAAATAAAAACAGCTGCAAAAATACATCATACCACATAACCCGATTCCTTCAAAATTGTTTTCCTTGTCTGTTCAGTTTCTGTGCAAGATTCCGCGTAATTCTTCGTCCTTTTCTCCATCGTCTTCTTCGTCCTCCTCTTCTTCTTCTTCTTCTTCTTCTTCTTCTTTATTCTCTCCCTCGCTCCTCCTAACAAGCGTCCTCTTTCATCCGCCGTCAAAGCAGCCCTGTGAATATGCCGGCTCCAGCCCTGGGGGAGTCAGAACACAGCATTGTCTCTCCCCCATGTCTCCTCCTCCATCCACTTTCAACTCTTTCTGCTGGTGCCATTTTTGTTCCTGTTTATTATTTTGTTTATTTATTTATTTTGCCCCTCCTTCTCTCTCTCTCTCTCTCTCTCTCTTTGTGTCCTCTCCCCGAGTGCGGGCCCGCTCCATTCATCTTCTCGGGGCTGTCCACGATTCAGGTAGTTGCCAGGTATCTCGCTGGAGACGGCATAAACTTCCACTTGTTGATTGGGTGACGGCGAGGCGTTGGTGTCACAGCTCACCAGGTAGAACCGGGGTGTCATTGTATCTGCGCCAGCGCCGAGCGGCGAAACGCTGCGCGTTGAATATCAAAGCTGTGCATTTGATGTTAATGCCCTCATTATGGGGGTGACTTGAACGCCATCGGCAGAGCAGTGCCGCGTGCGGTGATTGGGCCACGCTCTTCGCCACGAGAATCTGGGTCATGGGAACCGGCAGCACGCCGTCTTCTTTGATGTGTCATCACAGCCTCACCAGGTACCTCCGTCACAGGCACACGACTCCGGGTAAGACCGTGGGTTGGCCCAATCAAACAGGAGAAGGATTTGACATCCT
>JAPMUY010005001.1:192500-210000 GCA_026901105.3 Galaxias olidus | reverse complement strand
CAGTGACTTTTAGAGGTGTTACCAAGGGTGACATATTGCACTCCCCATCCCTCTCTCTCTCTCTCTTTTCCTTTTTGCAGCCATACTTTAAACTCTCTTTTTCTGTCATTCTTTATCAACCTTCCCTTCGAAGGAGTGAAAAGAAGGGAGAGAGAGAGAGAGAGAGAGAGAGAGAGAGAGAGAGAGAGAGAGAGAGCGAGAGAGAAAGCTGCAGTGTTCTGGCTGCTGTCCAAGGGCACTGTTACTTCCAGCGAACAAACAAAATACTGGTCAGCTATATACTGTAAGAGAGGTAGCGATAGAAGAAAATGGAAGCAAAAATAAAGACAGTGAGGAATCCAAAATGTGACTACTCCCTCTCCCTCTGTTTGTCTCTGCAATCTTTTGTTCTTTTAAACATAGGTTCCCTGTGTAGTAACAGTTGGATTGAGGCAGCGCAGACTTGAAAGTGATTCTCACTTAGCTCCTTTAATTACTCATCTCCTCTCTCCAAAAATAAACCCATATTTCAGAAACCGTCACGAACCCTTTCCGCAGACCAACTGTCTTGGCTCTACCCGTGGCCATTTTGATCATGGATACTTAGCAGAGGGAGAGAGAGAGAGAGAGAGAGAGAAAAAACAGCAATTATCTGTGCTGACGGTCTTTACTGAGCCATTGACCTCAACCTTCTTGTATCTTTGCAATTTAATTTAACCCAAGCTACGTGCTACGCGCTAATTAGATAACATTTCAAAGAAACTCACACCAGGAGCGCTGGCTAAATGAAACGAGCGCGCCGGAGAGAGAGAGAGAGATAGACACATCCACGGAGGTTTAATGGCTGTGGGGTCGACCTTTGTACCTTTTTAAAAAGGACTCAGAAATTGTGTGGCTAAATGGCATGACTAGCTGTGGAGGAGAGGGAAGAGGAGAGGAATAATACGAGAGCGAAAAAGGCAGCGGGAACGGAGCAACATGCAAATTGTGAACGTATTCTCTCCACAAAGGATTTATAATATAAAAACGATATAATTTGACGGTCTAAACGTGAGCTAAACTTAATTTGTGGTTCTTTGGTTTCAAACCTAAGAATGCCGACCATGGTCGTTAACGGCTGTCCCAGATGTACCTTCACCAGGCTAACCTTGCCTTTAATAGATTCACACAGCCTTACTGTGAATGAGCCGCGTTTAGCAGAACGTAGCGTTTTCCCGGAGCCGGTGAAGCAGAGTCTGATTCATGAGGATTATCACAAGTCGTATCATTACAGCATTTTGCAGTGGCGCGATCCACACTTTTCAGAACTGGTTAAACGCAATCGGTTTTCATGGGGACTTTGTGTGAACGCGTCAATGTAGTAACGCCTGATTTTTATGACTTCGAGCATTTCGATAAGGAGAAGCAGCAATGACTCAAACCTATCCCAAGAGAAGCTCACGTCTGATGTGATTTCAGATGCACAAGTTAACATGAATCCTGATCATAAATGATAGAACAAAGTGACCGTGTGTGTCCCCTTGAATAGCTGGTGACCACCGGGTCTATGCTGATGGTCCAGTCGTTGGCTTTGGATCCGGAAGCTAAGGGGAAAAAAACGTGAGTAAGCCGGTCTGACCGTGGAATGGCGAGCGGAGGAGGAGGAGGAGGAGGAGGGGGCTGGTGGTTACGGAAGCGGCTATGAGATGAGATGAGAAGTAAGGGGGCCCAGGAGTGCGGGCCATGAAGGCGGGCTGACACTCCCCAGTCACATCCATTAAGGCCGCTCCTCGGAGCCCAACAGGCCCCGACTCCAATTAGCTGTCTCATCTCAACAAGGAGATGTGACCACGGGGACCCACTAGACAGCAACATTACCAGCGTCCCAATAAATAACAGCCATCGGAGAGAAGGGACACCCGGTGTGTGTGTGTGTGCGTGCGTGCGTGCGTGCGCGCGCGTGTGCGTGCGTGTGTGTGTGTGTGAACCTTGTGTTGATGTTGTTTCTAAGATGGCCCCATTAATGGTCTGGCTATGTGTGTGAGTGTGTGTGTGAGTGTGAATATTGAGGTGCTGTTGTTTCCAAGATGGTCCCATGAATCGTCCGGCTTTGTGTGTGTGTGTGTGTGTGTGTGTGTGTGGGAGAAAGTGGGCTGGTGGTGACGGACCTAGCCATATATAAGTGAACATGGTGTGCGTTTCAGTCAGCTTGAGCCTGTGCATGTGGAGGTGCAGCTGGGCTGTGTGCAGAGGGGGTGGAGCAGGGGCTGGAAGGCCTTTCTCCCGGCGGCTCCGACAGGCCTGAGGAAAGGGAATGAGACGGATACCTAGCGCGGAGGAGAAGCTAAACGTGTGCGTCGCTCCTGACACTTCCTGTCAGAGTGTCGGCGCCGGAACATCTCAATTTGCCGGCATCATCGTGGAAAGATGCAAAGTGAGGTGCACACAGCTCTCTCTCTCTCTCTCTCTCTCTCTCTCTCTCTCTCTCTCTCTCTCTCTCTCTCTCTCTCTCTCTCTCTCTCTCTTCGTAGCTCCCAAATGACGTTAAATAGTTTGAAATAAGAACTTAATTTACTCGTGCCCTTGTTTATTTTACAAGCGCTCCCTTGAGTGTAGTTAATGTGTTTGTGTGTGTGTCTGTACGTGCATCTGTTAGTGTGTGGGTTCGTCGCCTCACAAGTATCCTTGGCTGAAATCGCTGGCGGTGATGGTCACATTTATTTATGTTTTAATGCCATGGACACGCTTGCAATGAGCCAGCTCGGGGACCCGTGTTCAGGCCACGGAGATATTTGACTCTTCCCTTCATCATTTCGCCGCGAGGGGAGAGGCGTGGGGGTGAAAGGAAGAGAAGAGATAAAGAGTAGCCTCGCGAGCGCCTTCGCTAACAAGACCATTAGCATGAATGGCGCTGCTGTGGCATTTTGCCGTCTCACCATCACACTCGTCCGTCCGTCTGCCCGCCCGTCCGCCCGTCTGTACCGCTGCGCCCTCCCCGTCTCACGAGAGGCTTCAATCGCACACGCGTCTCCGGCATTCGGAGGAACACCTTCATTAAAAACACCAGAAACAGGGAGATATTACATTGAAATTCTGCTCCCGCGGGCCTCACCGGAGCTGTGTGCTTAGATAATATACGAGGATATGGCAGCCTTTTAACGTGGGTGAGGATTTGAGCTCTTCGGCGTGTTGAATCGTGACGCATTTCGTCACGGGGGGTGTATCTGCAAAGCAGGGGATCCACGGAGTTCTGTTCATAGGAGCACAATGGAGGTTTGATCTCTCCACATTAGCCCTATTCCCTGCAAGGCCTGTCTCATTAGTCTGGGAAGTTCACAACGGCGGTCGCGTGGCGGCATTGATTTATTCCTTCACCTCGGCTCCCACTCTCTCTCTCTCTTTCTCTCTCCCCATCTTTCTCTCTTTTAAACTATCTCTCTTTCCCCTCCATTTGTTTCTTGTGCAGTCCCACTTCTGTTGCCTTGCAGAAAGTGTGTGTGAGGCGGCCCTTTGGCCAGTAAACCGAGGGAGGGTGTCTGCAGCCGGAGCGAGAGGGGCCCGGTGTCTCTAATAGGGATGTTATATGGATTAACATTTACAGGGCTGGTTCCTATGTCCCACTGGGGGGAAGATGTGGATACGCACACACACACACACTCACACGCACATTGTCCCAAAGTTATTGCCCACCATCGGGTCGATTAGACACCCGTCCTATCTGCCATCTTACTTTTGGTGTGAGCCTCCGCCGTGTTCATCCAGGAGCTAATGCAGGGGACTAATGAGCGCTAATGCTCCGCCATTGATAGAACAAATGACATCAGATAGAGCTGCCGTTCGAACAGTGGAATGCGATTTAACGGATGACTGCGTAGCCGCGTCGCCGTCGCTTCTCGGCGCTCCCCGCGCGCAGAGGGGGGGGAAACCATTTTGTTTCCGTTGTGTTGCCTCCGTCCGTCACCGAGCCAAAGGCTTTGGAGATGAGAAAAGGAAAACCCCTTTGACTGGGAAAGTGGAAAAGGGATTTATCCACCAAGTTGAAAATGAAAAGTCCCCGGATGCGAGGTGTTTTTTTTTTGTGCCGGCAAAGGTTGAGAGAGATAGAGATGGAGATAGAGAGGGAGAGGGAGGTGTATATAAGAGGAGGTATAGAGATGAAGAGGGAGAGGGAGAGGGAGGTGTATATAAGAGGAGGTATAGAGATGAAGAGGGAGAGGGAGAGGGAGGTGTATATAAGAGGAGTAATAGATATGAATAGGGAGAGGGAGAGGGAGGTGTATATAAGAGGAGGTATAGAGATGAAGAGGGAGAGGGAGAGGGAGGTGTATATAAGAGGAGTAATAGATATGAATAGGGAGAGGGAGAGGGAGGTGTATATAAGAGGAGGTATAGAGATGAAGAGGGAGAGGGAGAGGGAGGTGTATATAAGAGGAGGTATAGAGATAGAGAGGGAGAGGGAGAGGGAGGTGTATATAAGAGGAGGTATAGAGATAGAGAGGGAGAGGGAGAGGGAGGTGTATATAAGAGGAGGTATAGAGATAGAGAGGGAGAGGGAGGTGTATATAAGAGGAGGTATAGATATGAAGAGGGAGAGAGAGGTGTAGATAAGAGGAGGTATAGAGATGAAGGGGGAGAGAGAGGTGTAGATAAGGGGAGTAAAAGAGATGAAGGGGGAGAGAGAGGTGTAGATAAGGGGAGTTAAAGAGATGGAGGTAGAGAGGGAGAGGGAGGTGTATATATAGTCATTGAAATGGAACAGCACAGTAGCAGCAAGACACTCTATCCATCAACATCCCAGTGCTGTGGAGGGAATTATTATTATTATTAATAATAATAATAATAATAATAATAATAATAATACATTTTATTTAGTTTTTAGCGTTTTTCTCGAGACTCAAAATGCTTTACACAAATTGGTTGCCAATTAATTACACAGAACAAACAACAGCTATCAGTCTGAGTGATACCACAGCGGCCAATTTGCGCCAGACTTGCTCACCCAACATATAACGACGGACTTGCTCACACACATAGGACACACAGACCGACTCCAGGTGAATTGGCAGTGACTGGTCAGGGCACTGGTAGGAGAACGGAGCATGTTTTTTGATGGTGGGAGGAAACCGGAGTACCCGGAGGAAACCCACACAAACACGGGGAGAACATGCAAACTCCACACAGAAAGGCCTTTGGGTCAGGTGGGGTTTGAACCCAGGACCTTCTTGCTGTGAGGCACCAGTGCTAACCACTGAGCCACCCAAGGATGTGTGTTAAGGGGGGGGGGGGTGTGTGTGTGTGTGTGTGTGTGTGTGTGTGTGTGTGTGTGTGTGTGTGTGTGTGTGTGTGTGTGTGTGTGTGTGTGTGTGTGTGTGTGTGTGTGTGTGTGTGTGTGTGTGTGTGTGTGTGTGTGTGTGTGTGTGTGTGTGTGTGTGTGTGTGTGTACCTGCGGTGAAAGAGGTCCTTGCCCTGGTTGTTTCAATGTGAGAGTAGGATTGACAGGAGCGGTAGGGGGTGCTTGGCTTGGCCAACCTTCCTCACACGCGCACACACACACAACCACACACACACACACACACACACACACACAGAGAGACACGCACACCAACACAAACACACACACTCAGAAACACTTGGCAGGGCTCTGCCTCACCTGCGGCCGGCTGTTTGTGTGTGACAGGCTGTCGTGCTGGGAGGCCGTTTCCACAGTATTTGTTTGATCTGCTCTGATAAGGTTGGCCTATAAAAGACCTCCTGTTGCAGTGCAGAGGATGCCTTTTACCCTTAGCCAGGGACACACACACCCACAGGAGTCTTTGCTGTGGGGGGCTGCAGCAGGGCATGGGGCTGGGGCTAAAGGCTGGGGCTGGGGCTGGAGCTGGAGCTGGGCTGAGGGTTGTGTGTGAAGTCACGGCAGACTGGATTACAGACCCAGGGCACGGCGGCAGTTTACGTCCAATGAGACCCAGAACACGTTCCCAATCAGGCTGTTAATGTGAGCGCTGATGACTGACCGACAGCCAGGGTGCTGCCGACAGTGTTTTTGATCATCACGGCCCTCGTCATCATTCCTGTCAGGGCCGGCTGTTTGTGTGTGTGTGTGTGTGTGTGTGTGTGTGATCACAGGGCTGCTGCCTCAGGGCTGGCCCACAGGCCACCTTTAAACACTGTCATCCTTCAGAGGCCCCGCTAATTAGCCAATACATCTGGCCAGCCATCCCTTCCCTCTGATCTCCACGCTGATCAATGACTAGCGCACAGGGGGCTGCAAAAGTCCCGCGGCCGACGTGTGGGCGAGGGTATGTTTGCGTGCCCGTGTGCGCGAGGAGCAACTTTGTGTGTGTGTGTGTGTGCGCATGTGTGTGTGTGTGTGTTTGTATGGATTTTGGATGCTCATGTCTAACTGGCTATTCAAAGCGTGTAGCAGCATGACAGTATCCATACTCTTCAGACCATTATGAAACTGAACGGTAAAATGAATTTAAAGTATTCCCTGCAGGGATCAAAATCAACTTGCAACCATATCCTTAAAGTATCTCACTGTCTGTCAGGGTACTGAGCACGCACACACACACACACACACACACACACACACACACATACACATACACACACACACACACACAGAGTAAACAAGCCATCAAGCTGTGTGTACTTACTATGCACCGCTGACTGGCGGCGGATGCAGATGTGTGTTTGTTTGTTTTATTTGCACTTATAGGAAGTCAACTGTCTCTTAATGTCGGCCGAACTCAAAGGCTGTGGTGGAGATTGTTCTGTTTGTAGAGGGACTGTCCAGGGAGAAGAGACGAGCCCAGAGCCCAATGAACACTCCCGGTGACTGACTGACTGACTGACTGACTACCTGACTGACTGACTGACTGACTGACTGACTGACTGACTGCCTGACTGACTGACTGACTGACTGACTGACAGACTCATGCCCATGCTCATGCTAACTCCAAACACTTTAACCCTCATCCTACTGACTGGGGTCCCCGTTGACCCCAGAGCTACACTTTCTGTCATATCTCACTGGGGCTTTATTGTATTTTTCTAATGTTTCATGACTTCATCAACCAATGTGTTCCTAACCACTCCATATTCATTTTTTTCTGTTTCTGTCTTAATTAGAACTTTTTAAAAATACAAATGTATCGGGGTTCTCAGGGACCAGAGCACCCTATTCCACCGACGCAGTTTTAATAGAAGGATCTATTTACTGAGTTCATATTCAACATGGGTCCTGCACCTGAGAGACAGTCTCAGATGCAGCAGGCACAGATTTCCTCCTGGGACTGTCTGAATACGGGGTCTGTCTGGGACCCTGAATACGGCTAAGTTCTTTTTCGAAGGTGTTCCTTTAAACCATGGTTTCTATCTACTTCTGAAAGACAAATACAATTACAAAGTGTTTTTAATTTGAATGACTGTGGGTTGGTTTCAGTTATTTGATATTGTCAAAACGACCTCGGTTGATGTCACCATTTAAATGTAACACAAATAATGTTTACTTGAAATGACTGAAAATGAAAGATACCTGAATCAAAGGATGATATATATGCTTTGGCAAATCCTAATGTGGATTACACTTGGGATAAAAACTGCAATTATTATTAAGGAAAGCTAGCTGTTAAACTTTAGCTAACAAGTTAACTTTTTGCTATGATGGTTGTCTCTTACAGTGGTTTATTCGTGGGGTCCCCTGGGTACGGTGTCCATTTTAGGACATGTGCAGTCTCAGTCGTACTTGGTATAAATCTCATCAAGACTTGTCGTCATTGTGGCTTAAACCTGCTTGCAAAGTCAGTTTAACGAGAAGTTGTTTTCATTCTCGTCAAAACTTGGTGTGAAAAAAGTGTGACGAGATTGACGATATGTTTTGATTAGACTGACTTTACGTACACCCAACTGAGAATGACACCAAGTTCTGCTGAGATCGAAAACTACTTTCAGTTAGACAGAGTTTTGACGAGAATCAATACAACTTTTTGTTACCCTGACTTTGCAAACGAGTCGTGATGATAAGGACACCAAGTTTTGACGAGAATGAAAACAAATGTTCGTTAAACTGAGTTTGCAAGCAAGTTTCAGCGATAATAACAAGTCTTGATGAGATTTATACCAAGTACGACTGCGACTGACTCATGTCCTAAAATGGACACCGTACCAGGGACCCCAGTCAATAGTCCCTGGTACCTGGTTAAATAGTATGTTAAACATGTTGGTAGGATGAAGGCTAAAACAGTTTATTTTTTGGAATCCATGACAGTTCCATGACCGTTTCCATGCAGCTCAGCCCTGTGTGATGAAGAAACGCCGCTGTTAATGGGAGACTGTCTGTGAGGGAGCTCATTAAAAAGTGCTCCCTAAGAAGAGTTGCTTGATGAGAGTTTGCGGTGGTTGTAACCTGCCAGCTTGTTTGTTATCCAGGGGCTCAGTTGCTAGCCGAAGACAAGGGTCAGAGGGCAACACTGCGCACAACAGCCATTTAGAACGTGCTCGTGGCACCGGACACGTTTATGAAAGGTGTGCACATGATCTCACTTTTCTTTCTCCATATTTTGGACATCCTGTTTTGATACCCAGAGTGCATTGTCTACTAAACACATGTTTGTATTGTTTCACATTTGATACATGTTAGTGTGTGTTGGTTAGTGTTTGTGTCTGAGTCAGTGTGTGTACATCGGCAAAATGTGTATTTCAAATGGGACACAAGCACACACACGCGCACACACACACACACACACACACAGCTAGCACTGTTTCAGTTTCTCCAGTTTCTTTCTATGTAAAGCCATACTGCTGTCTGACAAAGTGTGTGTGTCCCCTGTGTTCCCCACGTAAACTGTGGGGTGGATGGAAGCTGGAATGGGATCTGCTAGGGGTTACACAGGTGCTCTGCTCTGATGTGTTTCAGTGTGTCTGCTAGTGGGAGCTCGTCACCATGCTTCAGACGAGAGGCCACCGTCCAACCTCTCACCCTCCTTCTTCTTCTCTGTCCGCCACGTCGTAGTTACACCCCAGGGGCCGCAATCACCTGGAGCTTTCTGCCGCTCCCTCCCTGTGTATTTAACAAAGAGTACAGCTGTCAGAACACACACGCACACACACACATACACACACACACAGAGAGAGAGAGAGCAATCACAGGGGTACACGCGGCCTTTCATGCTGAGAGGAGATGAACCCAATCATCACTCACAAACATTCATTTGAGATTTAATCACTCAGAAACATTCAAAATGGAGAATTTTGGAGTCTGTGCTTGTTTTCGTGTGTGTGTGTGTGTGTGTGCGTGTGTACACGCTTGCAGATGAGTGAACACGCAAGCATACTCGCACTTCATAGTCCATGAGCACATTGTGCAACGCGCGTGCGGCGTGCATATTCACGTTGTGATTGTTGCACTTCAGAAAGGGGCGCGTGCTCTTCCTCCTCCTGCGTACGCAGACGGGACGGGGTCCTTTGAGTTATCCAGGGGATCCATCGGATAATGAGGACTTCCAGCAGCTGACACTTCCCTGCCTCGTCAGCGGAGGAGTTCTGTCTCGGTCAGCACTACTGTCTCCTTTCAAAGGCGCGTCAGTCCCTCCATCCACCACCACCACCTGTTCACGACAAGACACACGCTGTCATTCTCTCCCTCTCTCTCGCTCTCGGCGTCTCTCTCTCTCTTTCTCTCTCTCCCTGAGCTGCCTAAACCTTTGGTTCCTCTGTCTCTGGATTATTCTCCAGTCTAATGATCCACCCAGGGACCGGGAAGAGGAGATGTGTGGAACATCACTGCCCCCCCCCCCCCCCCCCCCCCCCCATATCTCGGGACGACGTTGGAGCTGCTATTGGGCCTGGAGCCGGGGTACATCTCAGCCTGTGTCCGTGGGATGGCGTGGTGGATGAGAGGAGGCTTACCTCCTCTGTTGGCCCCATCAATGCAGTGGCTGGGCCCCAAAGAGCCCCAGGAGCTGGGTCTGATGGAGGGCTCTCTAATGGCTCCATTCCACAGTGCTGTGTAGATGGTTCAGGGGGGACAGGGGTGTTTCAGGGGCCAACGTCTGCCTTGTGCCACTGCTTCTGGGGTGGCACTCACTCTTCATGCCATGGGAAGTAGCCAGAGTCTCTCACAGAGCCAGATCCCAGCACCATAGCAATGAATGGGGCGTTTGTGAAAACTCTTCATTTTGCCCCCGAGGAGTATTTCAATGGAGAGAATCAAATAGCTTAATTCTCCAGGGTGTGTGTGTGTGTGTACAGTAACTGTGTGCGTGTCGGTGCGCATGCAATGTACGTGTGGGAGGATGCCATGCTTACAGACGGCCCCGGTGCATGTGTGAAGCAGTGTGTGTGAGTGTTTTTGAGTGTGTGTGTCTGTGTGTGTGTGTGTGTGTGTGTGTGTGTGTGTGTGTGTGTGTGCGCGCGCTGTGTGGGCGGAGAACATTCTGTGGTGTTGAATGCAGACACGTGACTGTAAGCACAGATCCGAGTGAGTTTGTCTAATGAATTACTGGCAGCTTCCTAGTGGAGCCGGTGGGGGTGTGCTGGTCCTCTCTCCGTCCCAGCCGGCACACTCCTCCTCCAGGGCAGCACACACACACGGCCCTTAGCCTCACTTGATCCCAGTGTTTCACTTTCTCCTCCAACTTTCTACGCCCCCCCCCCCATCTGCCTGTCATGCCATCTTGTATTATGAGTGTGTGTGTGTGTGTGTGTCTGTGTGTGTGTGTGTGCCGTGGTAGCAGGCAGGCGGGCAGGCAGGCTGAAGCCTGACTCGGTTCTGATGCGCAGCCCCCACTGCCTGCCTGTGACTCGGGCTGAAGAATGGAGAGTGGATGGATGGATGGGGGCGCCCGCCTCACCCTCCTCACCCTCCCACCCTCCTCACCCTCCTCACCCACCACTGCCTGTTTCCCACAACCCTAATTGGCCTAGCCTGCTTAGAGCAGCACTTTGGTCCAGGCCCTCTGCCAAGTAACGCCGTTTGAATGTGTGTGCTAATGCGCCTGTGAGTGTGTGTTTGAACATCCACAGGTGTCTGCCTGCGTTTGTGCTCGGGGTGGGGGGGGTGACTGTATGTATGACTTACTCTATGATGGGTAAATAGTTTGGCCACAGTGAAAGTGTGAGCGACTCCTCGTGTCTCTAGCTTGCTCTCATGCTGCTGCTGAAGTGTGGGAGGACCCTCGGCCCTCGCCACGTGGTGGCCGTGCGTCTGTACCTTACGCGCCGCCGCCGCCCCCCCCCCCCCCCCCCCCCCGCGGCAGCAGAACGACCAGGAGCGCGTTGCTTTGGAATAGATTGGCCCCGCTCTCCAGCTCGCTGAGCGATTGTTTGTCCGTCGGCCAATAATAGAAGGCCACACGGTGCCAGCTAACCTGACCCCCGCTCCACCTCTCCCAGCTTCCCCCGCACCGCGACACGGCCTCCATCTGGAGGGAAATCAGGGCCCCCAGCCCCCCCACCCCCTCTCTCTCTCTCTCTCTCGACCCTAATCATTAGTCTAATCAGGGAGCTCTCCCTGCCTCCTAATCCCTCTCCCCGCCGCGCCGCGCTGCATTAGTCATCAGGCCGTTTGTTTAGAGCGCCCGCCTCACCTGGCCTCTCGGCTGTACAAACAGCGCAGGCATCTGCTAGGACGCCCTCTCGCCAGCCAGGGGGGCCTGAGTGGTAAACAGTATGGCGGTGTTAAAAACAGGCCCAGCTCCCCGTGTGTCTGTAGCATGTTTGTGTGTGCGGCTCCCTGCGTGTGCGTGTGTGCGTGTGCCTGTGTGTTTGCGTGTGCGTGTGTGTTTGTGTATGCGTGTGCCTGTGTGTTTGTGTATGCGTGTGCACATGTGTTCGTGTGTGCGTGCGCGTGTGTGAGATGATTGAATAACCCAGTGCTTTATATGGAGTGATGCAGGTGTGAGGGCCTCACACACCTTGTTCAGTGACTGCTGCTGCAGCGATGGCCTATATTTGTCTATAACAAGCGAACGAGATTAACACGCAAACACATATTTTGGCGAAAACAAGGCTTGTTTGTTAGTACGGCTTTGTGCCGACATATAACATGACTTATGCACTGCAGAATTCCTACTTTGATGAACTTTTTCGCAGTGTCTGGCTCTAACTACAGTCGCTTTGTTTTTGCTCTTTGTACAGACCCCCCCCCCCACACACACACACACACCCTCTATGTTTGGAGGTGGCATGCTGAAAGCGAGTGATACATCATGTTGGAATGTGCACTGACATCTCTTCACAGGGCATGATTTCCCAGGGGGATGAGGCGTTTGGCATGTTTACATTCTGTTCCCGTTTCTACGTGACATCAAACGCCTCTGCGCTTCAACGGGCCGAGTGTGTGTGTGTGTGTGTGTGTGTGTGTGTGTGTGCGTGCGTACGTATGTGTGTGTGTGGGGGGGGGGGGAGTAGGGAATCGACGCACGCCGGGAAATACGAGCTGACCCGTCTCCGGCACCTAAAGAGCGAGGATGCATGCGAAAATACAACGCTCCCTGAGAAAGATGCGAGCCCTCCGCCCACGCTCCCCCCTGTGTAGGCCGCGGGTTTGTTTATGTGTGTGTTTGTTTGTGTCGCGAGAGCGCCTCTCCTGACACGCACAATGCCTTCACATGTGCGTGAGTGTGGATGTGTTTGCGTGGATCCCATCTGCGTCTTTCACGTGGAGGCTATTGTCGCTTACCCGGCTAATGGAAAAGTCCCAGAGTCCCCTCACCCTGAAGGATTCAGCACCCCCCCACCGTCCCCCGTCCGTCCCCCGTCCCCTGTCCGTCCCCCGTCCGTCCCCAGTACAGTGAGGGGAGTGGGACGCGAACGTGGTGGCTGGAGGTTCTGCTGTCAGTCCACAGAGGTGGAGAGCTCCGATGACAGAGGGGACACCAGTGGGGTCTCACCCCTTCTCCAACCCTCCACTTCCCCTACATTCCTCTCTCGGTTTCTCTTTCCTTCCCTCTCTCACTCGCCCTCTTTCAGTTAATTCTCCATTTTTCTGTTTCTGATCTGTCTCTCGCCCTCCTCTTTCTCTCTCCCTCTCTCTCTCTCTCTCTCTCTCTCTCTCTCTCTCTCTCTCTCTCTCTCTCTCTCTCTCTCTCTCTCTCTCTCTCTCTCTCTCTCTCTCTCTCTCTTTCTCTCTCTCAGTTTTAATCTCTGTTCACTTCCTGTCTCTTTGACAGGTACATGAAACTGTGTTGAAAAGGAGCTGGCCCGAATGGGGCAATCATTTGTTTTTGGGGTAGAGGTGGAAGGGGCCTATGGCTTCCCATATCAGCGTGTGTGTGTGTGTGTGTGTGTGTGTGTGTGTGTGCGTGCAGGCCCTTACCGGGCCGCGGCGGGGCGAGCCACTCAGGTGTATCGAGGAGGAGACGCACTGCTGGCTGTCAGTTTGATCGGAGGCTAGGATTGGCTGAGCACTGGTCCAGAAGCGTGCATATTACACAGCAGAGCTCATCTCAGGGGGACTTTAACCTCGGCATGCAATGTGTGTGTGCTCGTGTGTGTGTGTGTGTGTGTGTGTGTGCGTGCGCGCGTCTGTCTACCTCTGTCTGACAGCCTCTACCAACACCGAGGGTTTTTTTTGTGTGCACTTCTTCACTCTACCTTCTCCCCTTCCTCGTTCTCCATCTCTCTACCGTTTCTGCCACCACCCCGCCCCCCCTCAGCACACACACACTAACCCTCTGTCTCCCTCCCCCAGCCCTCCCTCTCTCGCCATCCTTCCCTTCAGACATGTATTCCTCTCTTTGTAAAAGCAAAGCCCTCTCATCCCCTCACCCTACCTCTCATTAGTGTTATTTTCCTGTGGATTTATTTCATCCCTTCTCCGTTCCGCTCCCTCTCTCTGTCACTCCTCTAATTTGAGGTGCAATACTTTCCCTCCGGCGTGAAAACATTGCGTCATTCCTCATGTCTCTCTAATCTGTCTAAGGGGCCTGCCCCGCCCCCACTCGGTTAAAGCCCAGATGGGGATATTGCCCACTGTCAGATCATCCCGTCCAAGTCTTATCACTTTCGGGAATGGTTTCTAACACATACAGCCATGTCCACAGGAGGGCACACACACACACACACACACACACACACACACACACACACGTAGACGCTCCTGCTTCATTTCTAGGCAATGGCTGTGGGCCATTTTTGCGGCTGGCTGCTCCGTGCTAAGCTGTTGGTTGCGGTGGCTGGCCAGGGGTATATTCAGCAAATTGCTCTGGCAGCTGATTAGATGGCCACTTATTGATAAGGCCAGGGTGGAATTGCAACCCTGGGCCCAGCACATGTCTGGCTGTCTGGCTGGGCGGCCGTGTGGATGTGTGGTCGGCCTTGGAATGAATGGAGTCAAGCTGGGGCCGGCGGGCCGGAGAGTCGGCTGTATTGTCAGCGGGTGAGGAGCGTCTTTGTCAGCCATTGAGTCCCCTAGCCCAGCGTTGATAGCCGATTGATTGGCTTATCGGTTGGCAGTTTTTTTTTTCTCCTTTGTGTTTGGTCCTCTCAGACACGAACAGCGGTTGTTCTTTCCTTTCAAATATTTTCAGAGAAATTGACAGTTTGTTTGTCTGAGACGGATGGTGAGGAACTCGGAAACGTCATCAGATCAATTGATAAGCCTGACTAAAACCCTGCGTTGATTGATTCCCCCAGACTGTCTTTGCTCCTCACTCTGGTGAGCGGCGCCGGAGACAGCAGCACGACGTTATCAAGGTGAAAACAAAACCAGGCACACCGAGAGAGGGAGATAAATATAGGAGGCTTTGAAGAGCACTTCCAACCCCACTCGAGCACAACAAATGTGTGTTTGCTTCGATTGCCTTGAGTATAGGTTATCTGGGTAAGAATTCCTGCGTGCTCCTGTGTGTGTGTGTGTGTGTGTGTGTGTGTGTGTGTGTGTGTGTGTGCACCAGTTGTTATGGATAAAGGTGTGTGTGTGTGTGTGTGTGTGTGTGTGTGTGTGTGAAAAAAGGTGAAATTATTTATACGCTGTATATACATGCCTGAGGTCTGCTTGTGACACTTCTCCCCGAATTCATGGCACAAATAAAGTAGCAATTGCATTGACTAACTGGTTTGAACACTCTCCAGTCGCTGTAGTGGATCTATCTAATCCGATAGGGGCCCAGGTTCCATACACAGGACGTGTGCTGCGGTGGTCTTTATTGGCTTAGAAGATTGGATTAGCCATGAGTATATTGAGTGGGTTCCTCCACCACACTCTCTTATTGGCATGATCTCTCATCTTCCTCTCCCTCAGCTCTGCAAACCAAACGCAAATGTGTTCCAAACGCAAATGTGTTGTCGTGGCTTTCTGATGGAGAACTATTTCTGTCGACAAATCATTCAGATTTCTAAACCGGGCTTTCTCCAGGTATGATAGCGTGCGTTCAAATGTTCCGTGCCGCATGCAGCAAGCACACTCGTGGTTCGTCCTAAGGTTAGAAGAGAGTTCTAGTTAGTTGTTTATAACTTTGTTGTGTGGGCATGATCTAATCAAGAAGAAGAAGAAGAGAAAAATACTGCACGTACCGCATTAAGAGCAGCTCGTCATAGAACAAGCATACCATCTGAATAATGTGCCATCGAATGTGGCCTACTGTATGAAGGTATTTGGTACAAATAATGAAGTGGAGCGTTGCCTTGGAGTGGCTGGGCTGTGTGGGAGTGTGTCAGTGACGGGGTAACCTGGCTATTTCCATGCCTTTCCACGGCAACCATCAGCAGGACCCCCCACACACACACACACGCACACACACACACACGCACACACACACACACACACACACAGACACACTTACTCATGCTACTACAACCTTAACACCAAAACATGGCTGGAGAGAAAAAGGGAGATGGAGGGGGTGAGAGAGGAAAGAGAGAGAGAGAAAGGCTGTATGTTGTGTTGTTTTTTTTGCTGTCAAAAAAGATATGAAAAAGAAAAGATATATTTCATTTCATTTCCTAACTAAATACGATCTCTTTGTTGCCCTCTTTCTCTCTCTCTCTCTCTCCCTCCCTCCCTTTCCCCCCCTCTCTCTGCCTCTCTATTTTTCTCCCTCCTTCACACCCCCTCTCTCCTCTACATCCGCCATAGCTCCAGTCGAGTGCATCAATGAGAACGTGATAACTCTGACAGGAACACTTGTAATTAGCTGCCCACGCGCTCGGCTCTCACAGTCCATTGGACGGCGGGCTCCTCTGTCATGCCACGGCCGCCCGCCCACGCGCAAGCTGTCACTCCAAAGCTGCTCACTGTACCCAGGCGCCGCCCACCTGGGACACACAACCAATTAAAACCAGCTTAGGTGAGCTGGCAGGTGAGGAACACACACACACACACACACACACACACACACACACACACACACACACACTCAGGCACGCCGAGCCAGCCGTAAGTGGGGGGGGGGTCGGACACACACACACACACACACGTTCAGTCATTGACATGACTCATTCACTGGCGTCGCTCTACGCCCACCCCCTGTCCCACAAACGCGTAGCCGCGGAAACCCCCACGCCCGCGCCTTCCATGCACACGCGCCGGGCGCCCGCTCTGCAGCGCCCCAGCCCCCCAGCGGGCCCTGGTCGAAACGTACGGCGCGCCCGCTGTCCTCTGCTTGGATCTGTGCGTCTGACATTTGTGCTAATTAAAGTCTAAACGCCGGGGCTGTTTGGCCTTTCTGCCCGCCTCTCCCGGGTGTTGAAATAAGACAAGGAGACAAGGAGACATTGTTGAGCTGCATAAAGCTTTGGCCAGAGGACAGCCGGAGAAGGCGCCCTCACTCACAGCACCGTGTGCTTCAACCTTTAAAGAGGACAACTCTGTCTCTTACCTCAGCCGCCGCTCTTTCTCGCTCTCTCTCTACCCGTCGCTCTCTCTCTCCGCCATAATGGCAAGTCATTTAAGGGAAATTAACATTTTGACATCCTCCTCGGGGTGGTGAAGGAGCGCCGCGGAGAAGATGAGAGCGCGAGGGAAGAAAAAAAAAAAGAGACGGAATAGGCCCATGAATTAGTATTTCATTCGGAATGGTTAACTGTCAGATTGTCAGGGTTAAATGCGATTCAACTGTCCGTATTGGTCACAACCCCTGACCCATGCATTCTAATGGATAATGGTACAGTCCAACGTGTCGAGATAAGGCTGTGCCCAGATCTGTAGGAGCACATTCTGCGTCATGATTTAATTAGAGCCTTAGCTATTATGCAACAGCGAGGTGAATATGGCTGCTATTTGAATGTGTTCCACTCATTCCGCCTGTCTGGTGTGGGAAGTAGCAGAAAAGGTGTGGGACATTTTTCCTCGTGCACATTGAAGTGAAACTGAAAGCCAGTCCGAGAGTTAGAGAGAGCTGGGCTGGAGACGGAGGGGGGTGCGGGCGGGCGGCAGTGCTGTATCAGTTTGGCAGGACCCAGAGAGAGAGCGAGAGAGACAGAGAGAGAGAAGCCATCTCACCCTCCCTCTCAAACACCGCCACCTTCCGACGGGCTCTTTCTCTCCTCTGCCCTCCTCCTTCTTTCACTCCTCCCTGCCACCTCACCGTCTAGCTCAGAC
>JAPMUY010005001.1:177500-190000 GCA_026901105.3 Galaxias olidus | reverse complement strand
AGAGAGTGAGAGAGAGAGAGAAAGTAAGGGAGAGAGAGAGAGAGAGAGAGAGTGAGAGAGAGAGAGAGAGAGAAGGAGAGAGAGGGGAAAAAAGTTTGTGTGTGCACAATCTTTTTGAGTTTACTCTTTCTATGACAATTATTATTCCTGCGAACTTTGCACACTGCACAACGGGAGAAAAAGGCAAGGAGTCGATTGGAGGCTGAATAGTGTTTTTAAAAATGTTTCTAATTTCACCCACACCTGAATGCCCTGAGGTTTATACACCCACAGCAACAATCACATATCAGCAGAACGCTGAAAGACAAACTCACACTAACACACACATACACACACACACAAACATACAGAACACACTCACAGGCACGGACACGCACACATGCGACACCAGCATCAACACTTACAAGAACCCGTTCCACCTCACAGCTCACCCTTCTGTGCGAGCGAAACACACACGCGCCCTCTCTCCGCTACGCACCCAGTCCACGCTGAAGCCTCCCCACGGGTTCCTACCTCTGGTCTACTTGTGCCACAGTCCCATGGTATCTGGACGGCACGCGATCTGAACGAGTGTCTGGGCGGAGCGGGCGTCCGTGGCCGAGTCGTCTGACGGCGTGTTTGACTATGGAGCGGCGCTGATGAGGAGCGGCGGAAGCCAGCGAGCGGAGGAAGAAGGAGAGGGGAGTGGGGGGGGGGGGGGGGGGGGGTGCGCGCGGTGGCTAAAAGCCCTCCAATTAAGACAGCCTCCCGCCTACCCTGCCGTCGCCATGGCAACTGTCAGGTAGATTTCCTGGTGGCGCATGCTGCTGGAAGTTGGAGCGCTGCCGACAGCGCCGGCATTCTTTCTTTTTCATCCCTCTCTATTTTTTTTCCCCTCATTCTCTCGCTCGCTCGCTCACTCTATTTCTTTTTTTTTTTTTTTTTGCTCGTTCTTTCCTGTCAGCTCTGCAACGGCCACTCTTAGTTCCACTTTCTCATTCTCCCTAAACTTATTCCAGCTTTTCTTTTCTCTCTCCCATCCTTCAGCTGTCTCATCCCCGTCATTCCTGACTTTTTCTCCTCCCTGGCTGGCACTCCCTGTTCCCTGCCCGCCTGCCTCCGGAGCGGAGCTAGATTCCTGGAGAGAAGTGGCATTTAGAGGAGCCCTCACCCGGAGCCATCACCCGGTCTCCACTGGGGAGTAGGACTAAATCAATTCCAGTAATTAGATCTGTGTATCACTGTTGTTTTCTCCGTTTCTTTGTGTGCGTGTGTGTGTGTGTGTGTGTGTGTGTGTGTGTGTGTGTGTGTGTGTGTGTGAGTGTGATACTGTATGTATGTGCCACTGTGTGTGTATGTTGGAGTATGCCAGTGTGTCGTAATCTATATTTAATGCTGGGAGGCAAAGATTTAAAGAGCGCCGCAGCTGGCCTGCTTGCTAATTAATGACATTTCCCCCTTTAATTAGCATTCACCAGTGAAAGGCTGCTTTCAACCCTCTTCATTCTCTCCCCTGGATCGGTTCTCTCTTCTTTTCCATCACTTCTCCTCGCTGGCATCCCTCTTGTTTTTATCTGTAACGTTTTTTTTCTCTCTCTCTCTCTTTTCACACACAATAGCGTTCTGACTTTTTCATGGCATTTTTATCTCGGGTTATTCTTTGTCCTGTTCTTTTTCTTTCAATCCCCCCTCTCTCTCTATATATATCACCAGGCACATCTCTCTCTCTCCCTCTCTCTCTCTCATCTTTAACTCCTCTCTTTTGTCTCTCTCTTTATCTGTAACTTTTTCTCTCTCTTTCTATCTGGTCTCTCTTTTTATCTATATCTCTTTCTCTCTCACGCTATCTTGCTGTCTCTCTTTTTATCTGAATCCCTCTCTCTCTCTCTCTCTCTCTCTCTCTCTCTCTCTCTCTCTCTCTCTCTCTCAGTCCCTCTTTCACACCCGTCTTCATGCTCTCCTACCCTGTGGAGTTGGCAGCTCCGCTCAGATCAGGGATCTGCTGCTGGCTCCCCAGAGGACGGAGAGTTGAGTCTCCATCTGCCTCGCCGACTCATCCCCCCTCCCCACCCTCATCCCTCCACGCACCCATCCCTCCATCCCTCTGCTCCCCAGGAGCATGGTCCATCACCACCTGTCAGATCCTCTCTCTCTTTATCGCTCTCTATCTCTCTCTGCCTTCATCTCTCGCTCTCTCTCTCCCTCTCTTTCTCTATGTGTCTCCCTCCCCCCATCCATGTCTCTGGCTGTACATGCAGGACATTTCAGGCGAGCGGTGTCTACCTCTTGTCAGGTCGGCTCTGCACCTGTCGGGTCTGTGGTGCTACAGAGGCAGGGGCCAGGAAGCCCCCCCCCCGTCCTCCCGCCGTCACAGGAGAAACAGCCGAGACGCAGATCAGGGCCGCGCCGACTTCTGGGAGAGCAGAAACTTGGCGCCAAACAAAAAAAAAGAAAGAAAGAAAGAAAGAAATTAAAACGCCTTCCTCCTCAAGTCTGCCTCGGCTCGCCTCGACGACAAAGTGCCCGTTGCTAAGCTACGTAAGAAAGTACAAGGCACATACCATGTCTGCAGTCTATTCTGAGCGGGCGTCCGTGGGAGAGTTGGAGCCATGACGCGCCGTATCATTTGGCGGCGTGGCTCATTGTGGACGGCCTGGGTGAATATGATTTCATTTGTCGCATTCAAGGTTTGATCGGACAAAGGAGGGGTTTGCCAGGTCAGGTTGTGCGGGAGGGAGGGAGGGAGGGAGGGAGGGAGGGAGGAAGGGAGGGAGGAGGCTTTGGAGAGACGCTCATGACGCTAGCGTTGAAGCTACTGTCTGGCGGGCCGGCTGGTCTCTCTGATAGTCCTCCTCTCCATGCTGAAGGGGCCGTTCCCTTTTCAATGAACCATCGTCGCGCACCACGTTCTGGGTGAGGGCAGCGTGACGCGCAGCCACGGTTGTGCACTGCTGGCCGCGTTCACGTCAAAGACCGACCGTGTGTGTGTGTGTGTGTGTGTGTGTTGGAATCCGTCTCGGCTCCGCTCTGTCTGTCGCTGGCCCGTTTTGGCCGGCGGTGAGTGTTCCGGGCCGCGGGCTGTGTGTGAGGTGTCTCCAGCGCTGGCTGTTCCTCAGCCTTTATTTACCCTCCCTGTCCCTGAACACCCCCCCCCCCCCCCCGTATCCGCTGGCAGCAGATGACATGTCTCATCCCGCTCCGGCTTTTGTCGCCGGCTAAATCCCCTCTCCGCCGATACATTCCATGGTGGCGGGGGCCGGGACTGGGAACACGGCCTCGCCTCGCTCCCATAAAGCCGCCGCGCACGCACGGACCCCGGGGCCCCCCTCGCGCCCCCTCGATCAATCGGCGCTGGCGGTAATATCTGTAAATCAAGGGCCGCTGAGCTCTCCCCCCCCCCCCCCGCCTATTGACGGAGACTGTAATTGGGTTGGTTCCTCGATAGGGATCGGCGCTAAGACCCCCGTCAGTGAATGCTTGTCGTAAAGCGTGCCGCGTTGGCTTTTAAATCAGAGAAAGAGAGATAGGGAAGGGAGAGAGAGAGGGAGGCTTGTATATAAAAAAAACAAGGAGAATAAGGAGCCAACAGGTCCATGGAGCAGGGATTACGGGGTAAAGTGGATTAGGCAGCGGTGTTCTGATATTCCACCCAGGCTTCAGAGAAGGTCTTTAGAAAAGGGGAGAAACATCTGCTGGAGCTTAGCGAGGCAATGACGGCTCTCCGAGAAAAAAAAAAAAGATCCCGCAAATCAGAATGGCGAGCAGACCCGCCAGAGATTCAAAACAAGGCAGCGACCACGATTAGGAGCAGGGTTTCCTTTATAAACACTCGCACAACGTGCACGCGCACGCGCACACACGCGCACACACGCGCGCACACACACACACACACACACACACGCACACACACACACACAGCAAACCAGGAAGGTATATAGGCTGTGTGCGTGCCCAGTGAGACAGTTCTAGGTGATGCCCGGCATGTCGCGTCCTGATTGAGGAGGTTTAATTTAAAAGCTCCAGAAGGACTCACCGTCTCTCTCTCTCTCTCTCTCTCCCTCTCTCCGTGTTTCTTTACCTTTATTTACAGCTCCATCGCTCCCCTGACATAATGAGGACATGTGTTTCCAATGAGAGGAAATGAAGTGAAAGGAGCGCTCTCCGTCAGCGGCGGTCTTCCTGGCCTCCCTCACGGTGCAGCGACAGTGAGGCCTAACTGGGGGCCATTAGAGCCGCCGACACCCCTTCACAGACTCCCACTTGGACTGAACAAACAGGCGGCGGGCACTTCCACGCTGTGAGCCGGCGTCTCGCTCTGGAGGACAGACACTGCGTTGTGCGTCGGCCAGCGTGCACGGGAAGACTGAGCGAATGGAGCGGCGCCGCGTGGTGGTGGTGGTCGACCCAGAGCGTGCAGGCGGAGCGGCTTACCGTGGGAAGACTGAGCGAATGGAGCGGCGCTGCGTGGTGGTGGTGGTCGACCCAGAGCGTGCAGGCGGAGCGGCTTACCACGGGACGCAGCGTTTCTGTGCGTCCACACGTGTCATTCGCTGCACCGTGGGTCAAGTGCCGTACACGGGGAGAGTCGGACATGTGAATGACCCCCCAGCGATACAGGTCACTGTCATGTCAGCGTTGCTTTGATTCCTTTGAGTCCCTTGGAGAGTGATGGAGGGAGGGAGGGAGGCAGGGAGGGAGGGAGGGATAGAATGAGGGAGGGCTGCTCTGATCCAAGGTCTCTATCACCCTGGTTACCGTGGCCACAGGGGAGCCCCACTGGGAGGGTAGCTATTGGTAGGAGCTGATTCACCCCTCGAACCACTGGGAATCAAAACAACACCCATTTTTCTTACCTATAGATGGAACCTCACTCGTCTTTAAGAAACATGTGCACCAGCTAGGTGGCATCGATTGACATGGACGTGGCCATTCTAAATTGTTGGGTCGTTCACATGGGCCAAGAGTGGAGTACTTTTCCCATGCAACGTTCTTAGTTACGCTGCTCAAAAGTGAACACTAGTGATGAGTGACGTGTTGTGAACACTGGTGATGAGTGACGTGTGGTGCGAATGTCAGGCGGCCCTTTCCGGTGTGTGTTCATTATGAGTGCTTGGGGGAAATGGCAACCCCCATACAATGAAAGCATATTTAGAAAGCACTCTAAAGGAAAGCATATTTAGAGTTGTGTAGCCCATCAACCTGACACAGAGGTGTGTGAGTGATAGCACAGGGTTGTTTTAAAAAACACGTGTTCTTCACCCCCTTACCTGTCAAGTCAAACTGCGCCTCTGAGTGAACCGGTTCTGACCTTACTCTGGCTCAGACCTAATAATCATAATAATTCATTTATTCACCTATGGCTGTGTAGCACTATGTCTTTGACCTTCAACCGACAGGACCGTCAGTGGAGGGTGACAAAACGTTTTTCTCCAGGTCTAGCTCCAGTAATGCTGTCGTCAGTGTTAGGACAGTAGGCGGCATGGGAACGAACGCCGTCGATCTCCTACGACAAACAGCCTGATGCAGCATGGCCTCTGGGGCTGTGTGTTCAGACAGATGTTCCCTCTCCACTCCACAATCCATCCCTCTCACCAGCGCGGTCATTCTCGCTCTCCGTCCTCCCTCGGTTTCCATCCCACGTGCGGCCTCTGTCAGTTACTTTCTCTTTCATTCTGTCTGTCAGTCCAGATGTCCATCCCTCCAGGGCCTTCTGTTTGTTCATATATTTCCAGTTGACAGCTTGTGTCTTCCTTTTACACAAGCTGCTGCGCTCAGGTGTTTGTGGTGTGTGTGTGTGTGTGTGTGTGTGTGTGTGTGTGTGCATTGGTGTGTGCCTGAATGAATTCACTTGTGCTCCCCTTCCTATACAAATATTGAAATGTTTATTTCATACCTATTTATTTTTCTTTTCTGTAACTAAACACATTTTCTCCCCTGCCATGTACTTCTCTTAATTGATCATCTGACTAGCTAGGCGCAGGAGTGAGTCTAAAAAATTTACGTTTGACTATGTCCCCCTATTTACCTAGCCCGTCACAAAGTGACACTCCTGGCTGTTCAAGACATTGCAAGTGTTCTTTGAATATTTCCATAAGCCGCCTCTTCTCTTTTTAAAATTGTGCCCTCACTTTGGCCGTGGAAGGTCTCGTTCCCAGCCCACTCTTTGGGACTAACCTCCCACTCTCTATCTCCCTGTCTTTCTGTCTAACTGTCTCAGCCCCAGTCTTTGTGCCTTGCTAACAGTGTCTATCACTCCAGCTCATGGTGCATGTCTTCACTTTGATGAGGATCATTTTGGTTAACTCTCTCACATGCACTCCACTCTGTCTGTTCCCCGGCTATGTCCTTTTTTTTCCAAGACGCCCACACATTCTCCTCTCTATTCCCCACTGTGACAGTTGGACCCACTGTGTAAACGCCTCTCTGTATGTCTTAATTGCATTTGTGACTAAGCCGTGTGTGTGTTTTCTGTGTGTTTTGGCTCGCTTTGTGTGTGTGTGTGTGTGTGTGTGTGTGTGTGTGTGTGTGTGTGTGTGTGTGTGTGTGTGCGCGTGTGTGTGTGCCGTGCGCACATTAGGTCGCACACGTCGGAGTGTAAAGGTCAGGCCTGAGTCTCATTCCATGAGCAGCCAAAGGAGGGACTGTAGTTCCATTGTAAGCAGTGTCTCGGATCACTGTTCAGGGACCAGTGGCTGTGTCCCCTGACTCCTGGCCTCTGCGCTAGCTCTGATCCTCCATCTGATCCCAGAACAGATGTGTGCCCTGTGACCTCAATTAGTCATTGCTGGTAGCGCTTGTGGTTTCTCATAGCTCCAACAGAGCAACAGTGCCATAATTTGTCACAATCAAAAGAAGTGCCGTTGATTGTTCCAGGAAATGTTGTGGTTTAAGGTGAACCAAAAGCCATTTCACGCAGAAATAATGGGCACATCATTACTGCCTCCTTTCAAACGTTGGATCATTGTTTTTTTCTCTCTCTCTCTCTGTCTCTCTCTCTCTCTCTCTCTCTCTCTTTCTTTGCTCATTACAAAAGTAGAGTAGCATGGTTTGAGTTGATTTTACTCATAGCCAGCCGAGGGAACAGACTGTGATAAAAGACCCGCTGATGAATGTGCTGCACGCCGTATGAGGAGCATTGGGGGGCGAAGCCCGAGATTAACGTAGCACAAAGCAAATTGGGTTTGCCATTATGGCACAATTCAGTCCGCACAGAGCTCCTAACCATGAGAGACAAATGAGGCCTGGGATTCATGAAAGACCCATTAACATCTGTATAAAGAGAGGGAAGACCGTTATTGGGTCCGTTTAATACGTAACATTTAGAGATCCTCTCTTGCCCATAGCCTATAGCGTCAGATCACTGGACAGCAGTGGGGAGCAGGGGGGTGGAGGGGGGGCTCCATTTAAGGAGATCAAGGGCCGAGCCGGAACGCACAGGTTTTTTTTTAAAAGCTTTTTTTTCCTGTTCGATTCCACTTCCTTTTCAGCCGACGGTCTGCGTGAGCAACTTCCAGACGTTTCCAAAGTTGAGGAGGCGCTGCAGGGAAAAGTGAGCCGGCAGAGTGTGACATTTACCTCCGCATGTTCGACGCTTGAATTAAACACCTGTGGGTCGAGCTCCTTCAATGGCGGCACCGCTGGTTCTACCCTCGCATGCCCTCCATTTATTATCGCTACACTTTTGCGCTAGCACTAGCCGCTAGCAGGTGCATCATTCCCCTTCACCTGAGTCATGGCCACTGCCATAAAGTCATCACCATAACCATATCAGGGCCACTCCGGCACTCTGCTTAACTGACTGAGGACACATCATTGGCAGCTCCACCTAATGTGCTAATACATCTTAATGGCCCGTCAGCGCGACAATGGGACCCAGGGGTAAGACCTCCCCCTCTAGCACAAACCAGATTACCCCCGTCGCCCGGCCCTCTCTCAGATGGCTGGCGCGGGGAAATAGACGGCGTCGTTATCCCCCGCCGCGGACGGCTCTTCACTGATCTCAAGTAAACGATGCCATCAGCACCGGCGGGTATTAGCGTGGCCCGCTAAAGACCACTGGCTAACGGCTAGATTAGCGCATCACTCACGCCCTGATTGCAGGTGCGCTAGGTGCACGAGAGGAGGCAGCAGCCCGTCAGCGCCTCAGACACAGATGGCGCGGAGGGTTCAGTTACGGATCGAGGGAGAGGCCGAGACGCGCTGGGGGGGAAAGGGGATTCTGGGATTGTTTATTGCCGGGCTGTAATTGGATAAAGCAAGCGTCTAACCGCTTTAGGCCTGTCACTTTGGCTGGTCCTCTGGAGGCTCGTCTCCCGTGATCTGATTGAGTTTGCTACTGAGGCATTTGAAACTTTTATCACCCCCCCCCCCCTCTGGAGTGTTTGGACAAAGAGCAGTTACAGTGCACTTTTTGAAGAGCTTTTTTTGGTCAATAAAGTTAGCTGACAGGCGGGATTTGTATTCATTTTGGCTCAACGGTAGGATTCATGC
The DNA here is from genome assembly GCA_026901105.3 of Galaxias olidus. NCBI lineage: Eukaryota > Metazoa > Chordata > Actinopteri > Galaxiiformes > Galaxiidae > Galaxias > Galaxias olidus. The sequence goes on along the minus strand of JAPMUY010005001.1, from coordinate 181,531 downwards.
CAAAGGATAATATAGCATTAAGTTATTTAGTCTACCAATGAGGTTACAGGGTCCTAGGTGATCAAAATGATGGCTTGATAGGCAGGCCATTGCATCGGTCACTTCACACAAAGAGTTGGAAATGCTCTTGCTGCAGAGCCGTATTATTGTCCTGTCTTGGTTCTCTCTCGCCCTTCTTTGTTCACCTCTGGCTGAATCTCACTCGTACTCTTTCTCCACATTTCTCCTCTGCCTCCCTTCGTTTCTCTTCTCCTTCCCTCCTCACAGGACAAAGAATTAGCGGCCATGTGATAACGCTCGTTTCATTTGAAAGGCTCATTTCTGCCATTGAGAAGCGGGAGGAACTCACAGCTCCCTGACCGCTAGCTAAAGCAGTAGGTGGTGTCAAAGACAGGAGCATTACAATCTGCAGAATGCACACAAATACATGCATATAAGCATGTAAAGGCGAACGTGTCTGCACACACACGCACACACACACACACACACACACACACACACACACACACACACACACACACATACACACAAAGAAACACAACCAACGTTTTACACTTTATCACTATGTGCAAACATAATTCCATTTGTGACTCCTGACTTCCTATATGCATAGCAGAAATATATTTGTGAAGGCATCCTCAGGTAGTGAGCTAGGCACCGCGCACACTGCCACTCTGCCAGTCGTTTACAATATGCCGTGAGTCCGACAGACCTTGACTGACTGAGCCATTCAGGAATCCCATCTCTGTCGTGACTGTTGAGAAAGACTCTTCAATGACATGGACGGGAAGCGGAGAAAGAAAACTGTACAGGTATTCCATAGGACGTGATCCTTTTGGTTCTTATTGTGATTCCGTTTTACAGGGGGTGCAAACTTCCGATTAATTATCTACTCTAATTGTACATATTCATGCAGATGATTTTACAGATCATGCATAGTATTTTACATAATGGAAATGGTTAGAAATAATAAACATGTAACATCTTCTTTTTTTTAATAAAATGACAAAATGAACAAAGTAATAATTGTAAGTTTGTGTTAAAAATTATTATCAATTCTGAAGCAATGCTGCATCACTAAGGACTCAAGATAGGAAATCGTCTAGATGCAATCACCTCTGAATTGCAACTACCCACGCACTATAATTTAATCATTCTTTTATTTTCCAATTTCCCCTCTCTCTTTGCTTGGATGGCCATGTTAACTTGTTCTCCTCCGCCTTCTGTCAAGAGGAAGTTGTAATTGGGTTTTTCAAGGGGCCTCGGGCTGGGCCCTATCAAAGGTCCTTGATTTAGTATTCTTTTTCCCCTCGACCTGCTAACTTGGATCCACCAGTCGATCTCTTCCACTCTCTCTTTCTCCTTGTCTCTCTCTGCCCCCCCCCCCCCTCTCTCTCTCTCTCTCCGTCTCTGAGTAGGCCCTGGTCGTATCTCTGTTCATTACCGAGGGGGAAATGAGCTGTTTGATGCGGCCCCCAGATGACGGCTCAACCCCTCTATTACTTCTGCCACTCGCCAGATTTAAAATAAAATTAGCAGGGCAGCTGACGGAAAGCGCTGGGCTTCCCTTCACGCACAAACACACACACACACACACACACACACACACACACACAGACAGACGAGCACACACACATGAGCACACACACACACACACATAAATGAGCACGCACACGCACACACACACACACACGCACACACGTAAGCACAAACACACGGAGAGAGAGAAAAGCGGTCCCGCCCGGAATGTGGGTGTCTGATACTGGCGGAGGGTGACAGACACACATGAAGGTAGGCACCCTTACAGACAGACACCAGATTTTTTTTCTATTTAAACACTCAGAGTAGGGAGCGGCACTTCGGTGCCGTGCCTTCCGTCAAAAGGAGCCAGGGAAAGAAAAAGGGGGGGAACGCGGGGTGACTTTCCGTGCCGTTCCTCCGGGGGTTTATTTAGACATTGTCCCTGGTGTGCAGGGACCACAGAGCCAGCGTGGGGCCGCTAATGAGGGGCAGGCAAAGGGTGGCACAGGAAGTCACAATGTTCCGGCTCCCCACGGCGGGGGGGGGGGGGGGGGGGGGGTTCTATTCAGCCCCCGTGTCGTGTTCTACTTCCTGTGTGCCCCCCACCCCACTGTGTGCGGTAATTAGGGTCCCCGTCGAGCAGCTGAAATGCACACCCGTTCTCTGGGCCTGTGCTCGTCCAGTGGCTCGTTGGGCGCTGGAGAACACACACTTGCGAGATCAAAACAAATATTTATTTTTTTAAACGCACACACAAGCAAACACACACACACACACATACATAATTGGCTGCACACACTCTGGCTTTGGCAGCAGGTTGCTGCTGGACGTCCGTGACGCTAAGTGGTGGAGGATGTTTATGGCTGCATAAATGTAAGTCGCCGCGTCCACGGAGCACCTATGCACAAGATGACAACGTTTCTAATGATTTCAGCCGTGAAGAGTTAACCACTCAGTGGATTCAATTGACTGACCTTTTGTCCTTTTCCAAATGTCATAGAGGGAGCGGCTAAAAGCCACCCACAGAATCACTCAGCGCCACTAGATGGGCCTGAGATTGACTGTGTGGGTATGTGGAGGACTCTTGTAGCCATTACTGTAAAAACGAATTGATTGCATTAACCCGCCCTAACACCATTTTACAGGTCGGATCCATATTCCTAAGTGCCCGTGTCGTATAGGGGTCTTCACCTAAAAGAAAAGAGCAGAAAGATTTTGCCGTCTTTTTATCGAGGGTGCGGTCGGCATGGCAGCCGTCGCCGCGATGTGATGCTTCTCGGCCCGCCACAGAAAGGCGCACACGTCACAAATGTCACCGGTCGGGGCGTGGACACACGGACACTACAAACGCACGCCACAAACACCCACCACAAACACACACACCACCAACAGCCCCGTCGACACACCTATGCCGGCGCGAAGGAGAGAGAGCACCGCGTGTAAGCCCGTGCCTGCTGTGCACCGCGTGGGCGTCATCCTGTGTGCGCGGGGATTCTACACTTCATGCTTCTTCCTTTTTTTCACAAGTACAATTCCTTCAGGTTGACTTGAGGGGCGATAACGTGAAAAGTGCATCACGTCTTATGATGTGCCGCAAAGCCCATTAAATGAATCCATTTGATAACCCCCTCGTCCGTATCTCCCTCCTCCTCCTCTTTCGTGACACTCGGAATAAAGAGAGAGAGAGAGGTGGGGGGGGGGGGAGGGGGGGGGTACACAAATTTGATAAGGCCGCGGCTGGCTGGGCTCCCATGCAGAATGCATTTCTCCCCTGACAGCAGTCTCTCCTCTGAGGGGTAGAGATTACCGTGGCAGCAGGCAGGGGCAGGCGGATGGCGCTATCTGCCCTCGCCATCCGTGGTGCCTGCTCTGCGGCCTCGTCGACACAAGCAGCCATAGGTCAAGACGACGGACGGGGAGCCCGCGGGTCGGCCACGGCGCGCTGTATAATTCATTATCACTGCGTGTGCACCTATGAATATGTTGCTCCTCCCGGAGCGCTATCCGGCAGTGGTTTCCTTTTTTTTTTCTCTTTTTTTTAAAAGGCGCAGCACAATGGAGAGGCTTCCTCTCCTCCACCTCACCGTGGAGACACTCTCTGTAGTCGGTGTCTTTTTTTTGTGTGTGAAACTTGTAAATCGTTTGATCGCTTTTCCTTTTTGGTTGCCTGGGCGCGTTTCATTTAACAACGGTGGTACTTCCAGAAAGCTCAAGGAGCCACAAACAACCCTCTGGGTTATCCACTCCACCCTCTCAGATCTCCCTCTGGGTTATTTTCCCCCACTCCACCCTCTCAGATCTCCCTCTCCTGGTCTGGTCGCCGCGTATCTCTCTGAACATTTTCAAAGTGTCTCAGCGTTAATTCTCTCTTCTTGTCTGCTCATCCTTCTCCGGCATTCTCTTTATTTGCCAATCTGAAAGGATTGTTTTGTGTGTGTGTAAGTGTGTTTGTGTGTGTTTCCTTTTCTAAAGCTCAGGACTCAAATGCTATTCTACCCCATGTCCTTGAA
>JAPMUY010005001.1:150000-175000 GCA_026901105.3 Galaxias olidus | reverse complement strand
CGTGTCTTCTTCTGTCTGCTCTGCAGACGGTTGTTTTGGCCCACTCAGCGGGGGAAGGAGTGGATCATTTCCCCTGGCCCCTCCACCCACCCTGTTCCTCTCTGTGGCCCTCAACTGCCTGTCTGGAGCTGGTGCTCATGCTCCTCTGTTGATCCTGACCTGTCATTGCTAAAACAAGACCCACCTTATCCCTTCTACACCCCCCACCTTCTCTCTCTCTCTCTCTCTCTCTCTCTCTCTCACACATTCACACACACACGCACACACTCTCTCTCTCTATCTATCATCTGCCACATCTCTCTCTCTCTCTCTCTCTCTCTCTCGCTCTCTTGGAGGAGAAGTGTTCCAGGGGAGATTTTGATTGGCCTGCTCCACTCCAGGTATTAATCTGCCTGGATCTGCAATTAGTGGCAGCTGTGTCACAGCCGGACCTGCTTAGAAAGAGAGGGAGTTGTCACCAACACACTCACAAACACACACACACACACACACACACACACACACACACACACACACAAACTCACTGAAACACATGTGTAGCACAAAATAGTACAGCACAAGATGACAAACAAGCACACAAATACAAACACTAACCAGAGCAAAAAAATATATTTTTCATCCAGTGTATAATAACTAACTTTCTATCAAGAGCAGGGAAAATTGAGCGATTGGCTCCCCTCTGGAGCAGAAAATTAGAATATCATAGAATGTTCCAGAAATCCTGAGAGGGACAAACTCCCACGATACGCTTTTGTATCCTCTTTCCCATCCAAAATCACTTGAAAGCCCTCCTCAGATATCAGCCATAGAAACACATTGACATTCCCATTGAACGGTGGTGCCTGGCTGTGTGTGTGGAAGGATTGCATGGTTTCTGGCTATAGCCTAGGGCTACATGCTGCTCTTGATTGCTACGCACCCGGACTAACAGCACATCAATAGTGGCCTACGCTCAGGGGTGTGTGTTTGTGTGTGTGTGTGTGTGTGTGTGTGTGTGTGTGAAAGAGAGAGAGAGTGGGAGAGGGAGAGAGAGAGGATGTAAGCGTGTGTGTGTTTATCTTCAGTGTCTACATATTTGTGCAAATTTCTGTATAGTTTACATTAAAAACTGAAAAAAGAAACATCTCACATCTTTCTCTCTCTCTCTCTCTCTCTCTCTCTCTCTAACGTTTTGTAATATGTTAAAGGGCCATGTGTCGGACTTCATCGATAATTATAAGCCATGTTCGCAAATAATTTTTCACCGTAAGCCAACAGGAATGGAGCGTAACAAAACACAAAATCCATAAGCACAGCACATGGAGCAAATGCCATGGGACCAAAATGCACACACATACAGAACATGACAAGCCAGTCATACAACCTGAGATGTGGAGGGTTCAGGGCCACCTAGTTGTGCTCCTCTCTCCCTGAGGAGTCCAGCTACAAGGCGTGCACAGTCCCGTTGGCCCACAGTATGTTACCTCTGTAATCGACAAAGAAAGAACCGCTGTGCCACATATGTCCTTCCCTTCGTCCTACACCCCCCTCATCCTCCCTCCTCCCTTTCCTCCTCCTCCTCCACCTTCTGCTCCCCAACATATTCTGCCCTCGTTCCTCCATCGGTTCACATATTGGTTGCACTTGGCTACGCATCAAGACACGCAAAGTGACCCTAACACACAAACATCACTGTGATCTTCAAAAACTGTTTTGAAATGTTGAGACATTTATGTTTATACATACAGTACATAAAAAATTAATTATAAACATGGTGAAGATTTCAAATGAAAATGGAACGTTTGCAAAAGACAGATGGGTGACACTCAAGTGAACGCTTTTTTTTCTTCCGCTGGCAAGGTGTCTTCTTAACCATGAGAAAACACGTTAACAGAATGCTTAACAAAATGAACACAACAGGCAGCAGTAGCTTTATGCTGCGTAACATAATGACCCTACTTTGAACGCGCGCCGTACTGTAGGGTACGTTCCAAACCCGACCACAGAGAATCTACAGTGTTAATGGATACAGTTCAACCTCTCTCGCCGCGCTGGGGGTCAGGGGACTCCGCTACAAAAGGCTGTCGGCTGTCGGCTTGTGGCGAGCCTCTGGAAATGGAGTTTAGCACCTGAGGTGAGCTGGAGATAAAAGGTGTGGAGCTGCTATGCAAGCTCTTAATGTGCGAAAGGTGAGTGCCCTGTTGTCCGCTCTATAAGTGGGCAAATGAAGTAGACGGCAAATCTTTTTTTTTTACAGCACGTACATGGCGTTTCAACGAGGAGAAGGTTTCTCAGAACACAGCCAGCCCAACTTGGCAATTATAATGCAAATAATATAAACAGAAGGTGAGCATAATGAATATCAAATACAACATTTATTATAGAGGTTAAAGCTGTTAACTCACTCTCATCTAGAACGGTAGCCGATTTGACGTTACTAATTGGAAAAGGACGCAACTACGTGCGATTGTTTTGGTGGAATTGTTTCTGTGTTTCCTGTTGATGAGATTGTTAAATAACACCTGTCCTGGCATTCAGGCGATAATGAAGTTCTTTTCAGAGGGTTGGACTTCCCTCAGATCCAAGTGTTTCTCTCTCTCTCCTATCAGCCCAAGACCAGAGCACATTTCATTCTAAAACACGTCATCAATTAGCAGCGGGGTCTCGACCTCGAATCATGGCGTGACCTTTGAACCCCCACCCCCCCTGGTTTCTGCTATTCCTGCGCTGCTTGCCGGGTATTGACACAGGACTTATTGGCTCAGATAATTGCTATTTGCATGGCTTTATGAGTGTCCTACTCATCTATGTCTGTGACATTTCAATCTCACTCGTCTCCCCTCGCCCTGCCTCTCTCCCTGCTTTCCACGGGAGAGAAATTAGACAGTGTTTGGTCTGTGGTTAAGTATTCATGGTTAAAGTAGCTGCGGAGAGATCTCTGGAGAAGGAGCCTGGGAAGAGGAGGAGGAGGAGGAGAGCAAACATTAATATGCCTTTAATAACGTCTCTCTTTTTCATCTGCTTTATCAGCTAGTTGCTTCTCTTTTTTTTTATTCTCGCTGTGTCTGTTTCTTTTTCGTCTGTGGATGGTTTTCTTGGCATCTTGTGTGAAATAGCCCCCATCTCTCTGGCTGTTTCTCTCTATCTCTATCTCTCTCTTTGTCCTTCTCTCTGCACCCCCTTCTCTCTCTCCCTCTCTCTCTCTCTCTCTCTCTCTCTCTCTCTCTCTCTCTCTCTCTCTCTCTCTCTCTAGCTCTCTTTTTGTCTCTCTTTGGCTCTCTATCTCTCTCTCTCTCTTTCTCTTTGTCTCTCTGACCCCCTCTTTCTCTCTCTATCTCTCTCACAGAATGTGAGAATGGCAGAATGTTGTGTTCCAGAGTGAAACGTCCGTTTAATATTGCTGTTTGCTGTTATGACTTGAGGGAAGGAGAGGGGGGCTCTTCCCTTTAATCTCACTGTCCCCTTGACAAAGGGTCCTCTCCCTAACCAGAGTACACCAACCATGGCCACACACCGCCACCTGCAACCACACACACACACACACACACACACACACACACACACGTTCACTTTATGACACCAAAGTGCTTTGTTTGGTTCTCTATGGGTGAAGTACTCTGTTTACTCAAGATCAAGCATTGCCGTGTTGAAGGTGATGAATAGGGCTTTGGAAGGCACCATCCATCCAGATGATTGATTGACGGGTTTGGATGGGTGGGACTGAGGTCCAGCATAATGAACTCTGCTACCACCTTTGGTGCTATTTCGTTCATATGGGAGGGCAGGCGGGCGTTTCTGTAGGATGTGCCGTGTGACTGCCTAGCTGTATTCATGTCTCAGTCCCAAAGGCCCCCACACATTGGCCCTCCATACGTTCCACTCCTTCACCATACGGCGGTCTCCTCACCTCCCCCTTTGTGTGGACGCTAGCTGCCGGTCCTCTGCTGCTGGGAGCCAGCTGTGCCGCTACTGCTGCTGGGAGAGCCCAAAGGGTTGGCAGGTCGTTTACACATCTTAGCAGTGTGTGAGTGTGTGTGTGTGTGTGTGTGTGTGTGTGTGTGCGTGGGAGGAGAGGCTTTTATGCACCCCAATCGCTCCCCTTTCCCCATCTCCCCCTCGCCCCCCACAGCAGTGGCGGTGGTTTTTGTAACGGCACAGGAGAAGCACAAAGGTGAGGGGGGTGGCTTTCAGAGCGCTAACGCTCGGCTTTTCTCCCCGTCGCCAGTGAGAAGGGCGCGGCGCGGCGTGCTGCTGATTGAAATAGAAATCCAAGTGAGTGAGAAAGAAAACGGGACTCTTCGTTTCACCTTGTCGTGCAACAATGCATATTTCCCTCTCCGTCTCCGTTGCCGGGCGATGGTGCCCTGTTGTGTCCCCGCCCTGGTTGATACGCACAAAGCGAGGGAGCCCGAAGAGAGAGAGAGAGAGAGAGAGAGAGAGAGAGAGAGAGAGAGAGAGAGAGAGAGAGAGAGAGAGAGAGAGAGAGAGAGAGAGAGAGAGAGAGAGAGAGAGAGAGAGAGAGAGAGAGAGGGGAGGGGAGAGGCTAGGGAGGGAGGGAGGCATGCATAAAAGATGAGTGGAGTTTATTGTGTTTTCCTTGGGGCTGGGAGAGGCAGTGTTATGGATTTATGTGGCGTGTGATTGGATGAGACTAGGGGCGCCGGGGCCTAAAAGTTACTGAACAAGCACTCGTGTAGGACAGGTGTGGATTGACAGCTGACAACACAACAAGGCAGGGGCCCATAGGGTCCGGGGCCCGGGGCCTCTGGGATGCAGTAGGACGTCGAGTCTTAGACACTTCCATCTAACCTCCCCACAGCCTCCCGCTATCATCGAGCAACAATGGCCTCTTTCTTCTCTCCTAAAGCAGCCTCCACTTAATACCACAGACCTTCCCTCACCAAAGCTCTCCATCCCGCTCCCCGCTCTCTGCCTCCGCGAGCACGTCGGAGGGAATATCAACCTTGGCCCTTTTTTTTCCGCCCGCGTCCAGGATGAATGGAGTTTCATTATGGCTGGCGGATGCATGGGGGCAGCGCTGTTGCGCGTTGTTATGAGAACTTATGTCTTGATTATGGACAGGTTATCTATGACCTTGGGATCTATAGCCGCCGGCTCTACCCATCGGAGAAAGCCCCCATTGATTGGTGGGTGTCCGTGCTCAGAGGACATATTCCTTATTGATCCTCTCGGATTCCTTTGTTTCATCTTTTCCTCCCAGGACTAATTGGCCTGCTCTTTGTTGACAGCATTGACTTTTATGCCTGATATTCCAGAGCTATATTTATACCCTTGAGGCGGAAAACAAATTAAAGAGAAGGTTTATTCCCCCCCCCCTTCTTTTACACGCATCCCCCTTTAAACTGGTACAATTCTCATAAAGCTTTTTTCCTTGTCGCTCATAAATTCGGCGCGAGAATCATTACTTTCTCATAAGCGTGATGATATTACTGTCTGCGGCACCGTGATGGGGCAAACCTCTTTATGAGCTCCCTGCTCGCTGCCGCCTGATCCGCTCGCCGATTGTGCTGGACGGAGGAGCGGGGGCTTAGCGGAAGACATCCTGCGGCCCGGGGAGAATTGTGCGCCCCGCAAAATGATCGACGGCAAAGGCTCACGGTGCCTGGGAGACGGTGAGCCTTTGTGTCGGCGCAGGGCTGTCGGACTCGTTTTCCTTTAACCCCCTTTAACTACACCAGAGTGGGGGTGTTCTGTACGGAGCGACACGGCGGTGGTTATCGTCTCGGTAAGCTCGCCCAGACTGTTGGGGGAGTAAAGATGAGAAATGGCCTATCTATGTCACATCTCTCTCAGCCTTTCCCTAAAGAGTAGTCTCTATAGGAAATAGACTGTGTGTTACCCAAGGCCCATATATATTGACCCCTGCTTTGTGCATTCAGCTCTGAGCCCATGAGGTTGGGTTTAGTGGCCGAGGACAAGGACTGGGCTGTCCAGCAGTTTGGACATTGTTGTGGCCGTCCTTTCCCCCCAGTCTGGGTCTCTATGAAGACCTTCCCCTCAGAGCAGGAGAATGGGCCGTGCACTGAAGGAGGGCATTAGTAGGAACAGCAGGACGTTTGTGTGTGTGTGTGTGTGTGTGTGTGTGTGTGTGTGTGTGTGTGTGTGTGTGTGTGTGTGTGTGTGTGTGTGTGTGTGTGTGTCAGTGTGTGTGTGTGTGTTTGTGTGTGTGTGCGTGCGTGCGTTATTGTTTCTCCGTAGCCGTTGGCTAATGTTCCTCAGTCGATACAATGAACACCTCGCTCCAGTCACCATGCTCCCGGTTGCTATGTCCATTTGTCTGGTTACCCCTGGAGACACGGGGGAACGGGCCACTAAGACTGCTGCCACTTTGCTTTGAATGGGGGGTTTTGATGGGGGTGGGGGGGGGACAGGGTGGGGGCGGGGCGGAAGGGAGCTGGGTCTTTTCTCCACGCGCCAGGTGCGCAAAATGAATGACATTGCACACAATGCATCTCCATCTATGTAAATACAAAGGCCAGAGAAAGGAAAGGAGAGGGATGTGTAAATAGAGAGGGAGAAGAGCAAGTAGATTGTTCTTGGCAGACAAAGAAAAATATGGTGGGGGGTGGGGGGGGGGGAAATATTGTTGTGAAGGGATTAAGAATGGCCTTAAGTATGTTTGCCTGTCAGTTTAATATACATCCCTCCTCTGTATTTTAGCTGATATGTTCATTTGCATTGCCTCCACTCTTCGTCTCTCTCTCTCTCTCTCTCTCTCTCTCTCTCTCTCTCTCTCTCTCTCTCTCTCTCTCTCTCTCTCTCTCTCACTCTCTTGCTCGCTTTCTCAATGCCTCTTTTCACACTTACATCCTTAACCACCTACAAACACATTCAACACACTCTTTTTCCCTTACCCATTACCCATTACCCATGCAAAAAGACATGATCATACATGCATACGAAATTACCAATATGGTCATTTGTCGGATCATATCATGGTTGGCTCATCATTCCCGTCACTGTTGTTCCCCAACTCTGTTTGGCTGGCATAGCATCCATACGCTTTATCCCAGGGGATTTCTACTCACACACTCCTGTCTGCTCATTCAGTGGCTCCAGGGAGAAGGATTGGTCCAATGATATGTCAAATTAGACTGGCATTTAAGTTTCTCATCAATATCAGCTTAGGTGGGATGAGGGATGGCTTGGTGCTGCTCGTATTGCCTTTATCCATGTTTGTGTCTGGTATTTACACAAATGGGGGTCTGCTATGATTCAATCTATTGGGGAAAACCTTCAACTCAATATGCATATACGTTCCTAGTTGAAGGTTGAGTACAGAACAACCTTATCAAATAAACAATGTTCTTGGATGTGCTTGTTTATTTGTGTGTGTGTGTGTGTTCATCTTTGTCCCAGGGATTTCATGGAAGCCTCTGGAAGTATGTGCACCGCGTAATATGATATGATACCCAAAACGATACGGGTTGCATGCATGGCTGTGATCAATGAGCCCCTCAGACAAAGTGAAGTGTACGGGCTCCACTTCAGCGCGGCTTCGTCATCCTTATCCGTGTGTGTGCCCCCCCCCCCCCCCCCCCGTGCGCCCCACCCCCATCCCCCCCCCCCCCCCCCCCCCCCCCATGTTTAGTCATGCTCCTCGTCACGGAGGGCTCCTCTTTTCATTAGCCTCTCTCTTTCAGAGGGGCCACCGGCAGTGATCAGTGTGATTGTCATTAACAGGGGTGACGTGCGGGGGGGGGGGGGCTTCATTCTCTCCACTTCCCCACGCCGCCGTAATTGAATCAAGGGAACGGGCCGTGTTTGGAGAGCTTCTGGTCAGGCAAACAGAGACATTATTAACATGGCCAATGAGATTGTATTTACAGGGGAGGCTGAGCGCACAACGCCTTTAACGACGCAATTTGCCCCTCGCGATGACGCGCGCGGGAACAAATGGGACTTTGTTGTTGATTTTGGTACAGTAATGGGTAATGTGACATTTGGGAAATGGAAGTCATTTTAGGAGTCAAAAACGTTCAGAGGCAACTTAGGAACGACAAGGGACGTGGTGTTAAAATAAATGTGGGTCTGTCCACAAACTGCTGTTCCAAACATATCCTAAACTCTACAAATAAAGAGAGCTTTGTTTATTGTAAATGTTTTAGTTCGTTATGACATGTGTTCCGTCAAGCATGCAAACGCTACATGTTCTTTCCTCTGCTTGTACTCGTGCTTGTGCGTGTGTGTGTTCACCTACATGCATGCATGTCAGTGTGTATTGGAGTGTGACGGTTCCATGTCCAGGCCGTGTGTCAGGTGTTTCTGGACTGTAACGTGGCTGTTAAGAAGGCCGCTGCTGCACCGTGCAATTTGTCTTGATTAAGCGGGACCTCTCTCTGCAGGGTGTTGATCTCTTCTAGGTGTCTTCTCTCATTTGCTCGTAGGTTTTAATTTCCCAACTCTGCCGACACCCCAACCCCACCCTCCCAATATTCCACACACAAGATGAGCCAAACACGTAATATGATGGGGCGCAGTGTCCGTGCCCCCGGTCTCCCTCGCTCCAGCAGGAAGCAGGGGGAGAGGAATCGTCAGCTCTAGGATTGGCCTCTGTTAGTCCCCCTCTGTAACATCAGTCACTCTGCGTCTCTTTGGTCCTCATCCCGTCTGTCACTCTCACTCTGTACTGTAGATATCAAAGTGCACACACACACACACACACACGCAGACACACACACACACACACACACACACAGACACACCCCTCCAGAGTGGCCACAGATGTGACGGTGTGAGCAGGCCTTTTAGTCCTATCACACAGCAGCCCCACGGGTGAACAATGCATACATGCAAAAAAATACTAAATGCAAATAAAGGATGAGAAAAGGGGATGGAGAGCGATGAAAAGGGAAGCAACCCTTTCAGGTGAAGGCAGCACGATATGAGAGGGAAACTAGACGAGCGTGGAGGCAACGGAGTACAGAGAGAGAGGGGAATTAAAGCAGAAGATAATGCAGCAAAAGGAGAGCGGGATAGGGGGAGTTCTTAGTAATGCCAGGAGGGAAAGTGAAAGGGGGACAGTTAAAAATGCACGAGTGCCCTGGAGAAAAAGAGTGGCACGCCCTTAATGATGTGACTGTCATTTACAGTGTTCCTATACTCACCATGGTAAGAGGGCATTGGACAACGTGCTACATACCTTATTTGCATATTAATCTATCACTTCTCATGGTGACCCATTTATTATTGAAACACTGTGTTGTTGTTATTTAAATTTTTGGGTCACAGTTTAAATGTGTCTGCCTGCTTCCCTTTGCGAATATTTGGATCCCTTCTAAAGATAAGGTACTTTAAGCAGCTCACTTTGGTCTGGCTGGGCTACGGAACGTCTCCATCGCAGTCCGTGGAGACGGGGTATAATACAAAAACAAAGAGAGAGAAAGAGAGAAGGGAAAAAGAGAGCGATAAACATTAGAAAGAGAAAGACTTAAGAGAGAGGGAGAGGGAGAGATAGAGAGCGATAGAGAGAGGGAGAGGACGAGAGAGCGATGAAAGAAGCAGACTGGAGAGAGCGCGAGAAAAAGAGAGAGAGAGATTGGAGAAGGAGGGAGGGAGAGAGTGAAAGCGAGAGCGGGAGGGAGGGAGGGAGGGAGGCAGGGAGCTTTACTGCATGGCGGAGCGGGGAGTGGCTGGGTGGAGGAGCCAGCTAGCCGGGTGGTATTAGTAGGGAAAGCCTCTCCACTCCTGGCAGATAAGAGATGGCCCTGGCCAATGATGTGGAAGGGTTCTGATTGGCTGGGTCTGATCCCCACGCCAGTGCCCTGCTAGTTTCTTTGACAGCACTCGGCTTATGAAGGAGAGACGTGCGCTTTAAAACGCCGCTGCCGCCACAAGAACACTGTCTGTCGTTCGGAGCTCCCTCTCACAGCGCCGTACAAGGCAGGACTTAAGCGAGGCGGCACACGGGGGCACGGTAGTGTTATTGTGACAATGCAGGCGGTCACAAAATATCGGTGAATGGAACGAAACGCGTTTCCACAATTCGCAATGGACACACAGCGCCAACCCTGATACATAAATGACCCAAACAGTAACAGAGATGGGAAATTACGTTTTACAACCATTGTCGCTTAACTGATTGAAACCCATCGGAGCGGTGCCCCTATGGTGATGCTGATCAAACCTCTCTGCTGCGACCCTCGCTGACCTTAGCACAGCGCTGGCCATGGTGTCGGACTGAAACCGGGAGACAACACCATCCAAAACCCCGGGAGTCAGTTCAGGTCCCCCAGCCACAGCTTGAGTGGGTGTTGACACAGGCCAGGGCCCTCTTCCCCTGCCCGCCGAAGATAACCGCCAGGATATGCCATGTAGACGGCATCTCTTTAGAGATACTCCCCAGCGCCACACGGCAAATTCTCAAAGGGCCCTGCTTTCCAGACAGGCAGCTTACTGGAGGGCTATAGCGCTGTCTGCCTGTCCAAAAGGGCGAGCGGGGTCCCTCCACCTATTGAACGTTTAGGCCTTGTTTGGCTAGCGGAGCCTTATCGCCGACCAGCTCCTCTGTATCCGTCTTGGTTATCAGATGAGGTGTCGACCGCGGAAAACGTTGGCGGGAGGCCGCCGTCGATTCAGCAACTTGCTAGAATGCTGCGGGGCGGGAGAGTGAACTTCCTCAGAGAGCCACCCTTTCTGCTGCTCCCCTCTCTCTATTACGGGTGTGTGTGTGTGTGGTGTGTGGTGTGTGGTGTGTGGTGTGTGTGTGTGTGTGTGTGTGTGTGTGTGTGTGTGTGTGTGTGTGTGTGTGTGTGTGTGTGTGTGTGTCTGTGTGTGTGTGTGTGTGTGTGTGTGTGTGTGTGTGTGTGTGTGTGTGTGTGTGTGTGTGTGTGTGTGTGTGCGTAGTCAATAGACCCGGGGTGGTTTGAAGCTCGTCCATCGCTGGCTCTCTTCCAAAAGGCTTATTTTCCTCCCCAGGCCTCCCAGAGACTCCACTCTGCACCGCTGTTCAGGGCATTAGAGGCGATCGGTTGCAACGTCGGGAAGAAGTTGTGGAGGCACAGCCAGTGCAATAATCCTTTGAGGATGTGAAAAGGTGCACAGCCATGCTTTTATCCTGGAGAGGCTGTAAGCTGAAACTGCCAATGTTCTCTCACCGCGCAGCGAGCGGATACTGCGTTTGGGTGACCGTGCTATGACACACTGAGCGGCGTTAGTTACAGAGAGACGTGGGGCGTGTCAAAGTGGCCGGCCCACGGAGACCTCCTCTAGTCCCTCTCCACAAACGCCGCGCTGTGACACGGAACATCACAAGTAGCATTGAGCTTGCTCTGTTTCATTTCAGAACTTGGGAAATTGAGATCTCGTTTTACATGCGTGCCCCTCGCTCTCTCATTCTCTCTCTCTTTCTCTCTCTCTCTCTCTCTCTCTCTCTCTACCTCTATTCCATTTTCTTCCCCTCTCTCTCTCTCTCTCTCTCTCTCTCTCTCTCTCTCTCTCTCTCTCTCTCTCTCTCTCTCTCTCTCTGTGTGTGTGTGCGCGCGCGTGTGTGTGTGTGTGTGTGTGTGTGTGTGTGTGTGTGGCATGGGGTTGCCATAGGGACAAGGCCGGCTAATCTGTGGGGCTGCGCGAGACGGAGCGAGCCGGGGCTGAAGTGCTCAGCGTTCCGCCAGCGCCTAAAAGCTCTCTGCCTCTCAGCGCCTTTAGTCTTCATTACCTCCACATCCCCTTTTGATTGGCTGCGTTTATCCTGAGTAGCCGGGGTTTGGGAAGGCATCATAACACCCCTCCTTCCCCGCTCCTGTCTCCGCCAGGTTGACATGGCAACGGCGTACACAAGCGTTTTGACATGCAGGTTATGCTATTCAATCAAATGGCGGTTCCTGGTAGCCTTAGAACACTTCTCCGCATGACAGAAAGGCCTCTTAACTAATCTAAAGCAAAGGTTAAAGTTGATTAACTTTCCTTTTTCTTTGCTTTTTTTTCTGCCATTTTCTTGAGTGCTTCTGTAAGAGCTTGTGACGAGGGCCGCGCTGGCCTGCCTTGGCCTCTCGTGCTAAATAGTTTGATGACTTGGCTCTGTGTGGTGGCTGTGTTGGGTATGGCTGGTACTCTGGCAGACGCCCAGTTGTGTTGCGTTTGTATTGGAGGGTGGGTCCTAAGTCTTCCCACTCCTGATCCGTGGTGAGAGCACATTGCAGGTCTGCCGCGGGACCAGGCGGTGGGCTGGGATTGAACTCTGGAATGAGGACTCGGCACAACGTCCTTTGATTGGGTGCTCTCCGGTGCAGTAGAGCCCTGACACACACCGTCACCAACATCCCCACCTTCTTTGCCAGATGGTCACACCAAACCCAGGGATAACCACTGTTTGGCCAGCTGCTCTTTGTTAAAACCTTGGAACAACAACCTCGGGGTGCAAAGAAAGTCTCAAGATGGCCGGTGCACTGCTCCATCCTTACACATACAGACCCATGACACGCACACACACACACACACACGTATATAAACACAACAAATTGGGACCGAAAAGTATGCCTCCACTTCAGATTATTTAGGAAGCCTTGTGTGTGTACACGTGGTCTGTTACATATATATATACATATATGTATATATATATATATATATATATATATATATATATATATATGTATATATTCAGTTCATATCTTTGTCATCAGGATAATGATACATACTTTCATGGGGCCAAGGATTCCTAGCAACAGCCTTGTTCGAATGGTCCACGTATGTGTGATTAATTGGTGGCTTTGGCATTCTGCTGTCTGGGATGTGTGGAGAGCGCTTTTTAATGGCCCCTTTGCCTGACACCGCACACACACCCCCTCACACACACTGCAC
This sequence comes from Galaxias olidus, assembly GCA_026901105.3. NCBI lineage: Eukaryota > Metazoa > Chordata > Actinopteri > Galaxiiformes > Galaxiidae > Galaxias > Galaxias olidus. The sequence continues at coordinate 162,202 of JAPMUY010005001.1, read as the reverse complement.
GCGCACACGCTGGTGGGCACGCGTGCACAAACACACACACCAGCACAGTCTACTACTGTAGTTATAAATCCATAATAGTAGGGAAGACAATTGAACGCGAGGTAATTTCAGTGCTGCCATGCCCACCAGGGTCTAATTGCATTTGCACGCGTGTGAAGGAGGATGGGGGTCTGCGTGAGGGGACTGTCAAGGCCCAGGAACAATCTCCGCCTGACAACTTTAATTGGTAGTTGTCTTGTATTTCCCTGTCTTCATTAGCAGCCCAAGACTACCTCCTTCCTGTATGGTTCGCTCCTATGCACACGGGCACGCGCGCACACACACACACACACACACACACACACACACGTACACACACACAGAATGTTGAGAAGGTCATTTGGATCGTCTTAGTGTAATACTAGCTGCTTTTATTCTCACACCAACGTTCCCATGCCTACTGGAATGTCTACGTGGAAACCGCGAGAAATGTCTGAGTTATGACGATTCAAGTTCACCCTAAACTCATATTAATTTCCATCGATCACACCCCTGTTAGTTTAGTGTGGAGTCACAGCAGACAGACGCCCCGGTGAGGGAGCCCAGAGTGGACCATGTCAGGGGCGGTCACATCCCGGTTTCTTTGTCGTTTTCAGGCGCGGGGCCGCATCAAAGCCTCGGAGGCGCCTACACACACAGGGCCAAGCCACCGGCACAGGGCCTCTGGTCATGTCAAACCAGGGACCACGGAGTGGCAGCCCCCAGGCCCCCTGCATGGCCGAGGCCCCGTGGGGAGCCAGCCTCGGTGCTTCTCTCTCTGGGCCACGGCACGCCGCCGAGAGGCCATGCATTATTGAGGAAGAGCTTAGGGGGGAGAGAGTGGATTAGTGCGATATTAACCTCAGAGGAGGAGAGAGAAAGAGAGGGGATGACATGATGAGGATCACCCCTGGCCATTCCACGCCTTTAATTAAATTGCAGATGGAGTGGAGAGGCCACCACTCCGAGGGGAGAGGGAAGGAGGGGAAGAAGAAAGAGATGAACGGCGGGGAAAAAGGAGGGGGAGTGAAAGAGACAGATCGGGACACGGAAGTCGCTTCGAGGTGGGATAAGAAACAGCCACGGACGGACGGAGAGGCAGAGAAATTTGTGTGGGTTCACCTATATATGTGTGTGTATGTGTGTGTGTGTGTGTGTGTGTGTGTGCGCATGTGAAAACGAGTGTGTGTGTGCCTGTGGGAGCGGGCGGGAGTGTGTGTGTGTGTGTGCCTGTGCCTGTGTGAGCGGGCGCGTGTGTGTGTCCGCCCACCGCGCTGGGACTAATGACTTTGCCCTTTGCCACGGCGGTCACATGTGTGCGGCGCTGACAGGGACCCGGGCTCCCTGATAAATCAGCTGAAGCGGGGAGATTTATTAAGAGCTGATCTCCATCGCAGGCGGTTGCCCTGCTCCCCCGGGACCTTGTCTCCTGGTGTCTCCATCAGCAGACCTGCTACAGGAACACTTGCCTCCGGTGTCGGGGCCTGAGCGGAGCGCTCCGCGGCACCTCCCGTAGACTCTCCGTTTTCCCTTGCTCCCTCGGGTTCCCAGTTGACAGCTTTGGCACGTGCGTGGCTTTCTTCACCTGGTACGACAGGTGGCTTTCTTCTTCGCTGGCCAAACGCCGACGCTCGGCCTACAGTGGTGAAGCTGGTCTCTACTGGTGGAAGGGTGGCGCGCTCAAAGTGCTCAGTCTGTGGCTGCGAGACTGCTGTCCATGTGAATGTGGTCTCAGGGACCACTGCCGGGCGTCTCACACAGCTCTAACGGGACAGCGGCTGGACCACTGTCTGGGGACGTGACCGAGATGTACGACGCCCGTTCCATGACGGTGGTGGACCCTGGTGGTCCGTGCTGATAGGAGGAGCGGACACTTAAGCGTGCCCATCAGGAAGCACACCGGATCATTCTCTCACAGTGAGACACCCACCAGTCTGTCAAGCCATAGCAGAAAGCCACCGTGCAGGGTACAGCCACACTCACCAAGGCAACGAGCACCGACGCGCACGCATGAAATACGCACTCACACTCACATTTCTTTAGAGAAATGAATCTCTGCTCCTCCCCTGTGTAAATGGGATTCCTCCATTATTGATGCAGTTAATCGGGACGCAATAACTGTAAACAGCAAACACAACAGTTCATTACAGATGGTATCGCCGCGTTCGGCTACGTCGAAACAAACAACCGCACGCTCGGAGAGTGTACCTGTTTTGCACGAACCTTCCCTCTTCCGCTCCATCTCTCTCTCTCTCTCTCTCACATTCTCTCCTCTCTTTTCTTTACTTCTATTCCATTTATCTGTTCCTCCGCTATGATTACACATGCGAGCGGTGTAAACATAGGCCCATTATAAAACCAAGCCAAACTGATGGTTAACGGTGGAAAAAAAAATGTGTGCTGCAATTTGCACACACACATGCACAGAAACACACACTGGAACACGCACACACTCGCATGCTCACACACACACACACACACACACACACACACACACACACACACACACACACACTCACACGCAAACACGGTTAGCTAGTTGGCATTACGCGCGCGACGGCCACCCTAATTGGAGTGATTTGTAGGAATCAGGAGGAGCTCGGCAGTTGTCTGGCAGTACAGTAGCACACCCTCCGGCGGAGGAGGCAGCAGCAGTAGCTCCCAGGCGGGTGGGCGGGCGGGCTGTCTGACACCGCTCGGCCCAGAGATAGTATTCAGCCGACGCACCTGGGCCTCCGTGCCCAGCCTGTAATCTGGGGGAGTTATTGATTTTCCCTCCACCGCGCGCCATTTAACTGTATGTTGAGCTGAGGAGCGCGGAGACGAGAGGGGAATCCAGAAGAGGGTGCCCGGGGTTGACCTGCCGCCCGCCCACCTTTGAAGCGCCACCTGTTTGGAACGGGGACGTTGGCGCTCCCTGGAAGGGAGAGAGGGCAGAGGGAAAAGGCTGGTTGGCTCAGTGGGCAAGGGCGGACAAAAAGGGTAGAGTCCCTCCATCAAAGGACTGGCTATTTCCCACGTGCCCGCTCCTTGTCTTCTCTGGCTAAAGACCAGCCGTGTGTCCCTCCCCCTCTCCCGCCCGCCCCTCCCTCCCCCGCCCGCCCCTCCCTCCCCGCGCTGTGTTGGTGGGTAGACTGGCAGAGCGACCTCTGACAAGAGTCATCTCTCACTTGGAGAAAGTGACACGCCGGTGGCTTTCTCACCTGGCCTCCCTCTGATGGGATGGATAGGTCACCGTTGTCTTTCCATCACGCTAACATGAACGGATGGTCCGAGCTGCGACATGGTGGCTTAATAGCCTTCTGTCCGCGAGTCTGCCTGCCTGCATCTGTCTGTCTGTCTGTCTGTCTTTCTGTCTGTCTGTCTGTCTGTCTGTCTGCCGCGGGTGCGCTCCAGCTCTCTCACCGAGGAAAACTGAGCTGCTGCCTTTGTAGAAGATTCACTTGTAATAAAACCCGCCTTAGTTATATCTATGGAGAACATCGTCCCTCTAACCCCACACAAACACGGACGACGCGCGCACACACACACACACACACAGACACACACACACACACACAGAACGTCATACCCTCATCGTAGACGTTATCGCCATCATCGTCCTCCTCATCCCCTCACCTCTCTCTGCCATGCCCCACTTTTATAGAGTTAACCCATGACTGCCAGTAAAACTGCCCTGAGTACAGATACACGGTTAGCACAGACACACATACACATGGTCTACTTTTATTCAATACCCTACTTTCCTGTGCCAGCCAGCCACACAAGCAGTCAGTCAATCAGTCAGCCAGCCAAATAGCCAGCCAGTCAGTCAGGTAGTCAGTCAGTCAGCCAGTCAGTCAGTCAGTCAGTCAGGTAGCCAGCCAGGTAGTCAATCAGGTAGTCAGTCAGTCAGTCAGTCAGTCAGTCAGGTAGACAGCCAGGTAGTCAGTCAGTCAGTCAGTCAGTCAGTCAGGTAGACAGCCAGGTAGTCAGTCAGTCAGTCAGTCAGTCAGGTGGCCAGCCAGGTAGTCAATCAGGTAGTCAGTCAGTCAGTCAGTCAGTCAGGTAGCCAGCCAGGTAGTCAGTCAGTCAGTCAGTCAGTCAGTCAGGTAGACAGCCAGGTAGTCAGTCAGTCAGTCAGTCAGTCAGTCAGTCAGTCAGTCAGTCAGGTAGCCAGCCAGGTAGTCAGTCAGCCAGCCTGTGGAGCTGTTGCTCAGTGTTGGCCAAGCCTGGCATGGAGGACGGCTAGCACCCCCTGAGTGTATGCTGCTTTTCCGTGAGCGGATGTGTCTGCTCTCAGAACGTTCTTCATGGAAGAAGTGCACCAAAATATTGCTGTTCTAAAATCTCTGTGCCCAGCCAAGAGTTTGCATCCATCTTTAGGTGTTAGCGTGTGTCTGTGTGTGTCTGTGTGTGTATGTGTGTATGTATGAAAATGTGTTTAAAAGGTTTGCGTTTGGTCTGGCCGGGTGTACCGGTGTTGTCAGTATCAGCATAGACACACGCTCCTCACCTCTAAACCCCCCTCCGCACACCTCGCCCAGCCCACCCCCCTTTGAAACGGAGAGCCGAGGCAGGCCTGCATGATTGAACTCGTCTCTTTCATTCTCCCATCTTGCCGTTCTGTCTGATTGAATGTGTTTTATCTATTCACATGGGGCCGGGGTGAGGCAGAGAGGGGAGGGAGGTGTTGTTGGGGAGTCGAGGAATGTGTGGGTGGCTGGCTTTGCAGGAGGCGCTCGCCGCGCGGAAGAAAGGGATCTGTTACTCGTCTCCCTGTCTCCCTTTCTCCCTCACTCCGTCGTTTGAACCGTTGCATCAAACGGGGCAGAATGGTGGACATGCCGCTATCTCTCCGCCGCCAACCTCCACCTCTCACCCCATTATTTTCCCCCGTGTCCTCTCCGGGGGGCTATCTCTAGCTACACCCTCCCCCACATTTTTGCTTGTGAAATGTGTAGAACCTTATATGGATATTAGTAGAACCATATCAGAAGAACCTTATATAGTACTATGTGGCCCTTTGTTTGTACACTAATGCTTCCATACTGCAGCGGATCACAGCCCCAAACGGTTCCACATAGAACCACATAAACACTCCAAACGGTTCTGTGTGGCACTGCATTAAAGGCCAGGTGTAGCCCTCTTTTCTAAATCCAAAGGGTGCTATATAGCCCCATATTCAAATCTTAAATGGTTCTATATAGCCCCATATTTAAATCTTAAATGGTTCTATAGCACAGTGTTAAATGTTTCAATATGGCACCATACCAAAAACATTAGCACATAGCTAAACCATTTTAGCTACATATAGGAAAACTGTAAATAAACCTGAATTGTGTTTTATTGATAATATTAAATTTAACATTTGTTAAAGGGAAAGGGGAAAATAAAAAATGATCTACAATGTTATGAAACATAAAATATATACTGTTAAAGGGAAATGTAATACCAATCTCGATTCTCTATATTTATTTTCAACAAAAAGTAAAAAATACAAGACATCAAATTATCTAATGTCAATTTGACATGCACCAAGTAAAAGAATAAAGGCAGAGAATACTGAAAAAATTAAAAGCTAAATGGAAATGTAAAAGTTAAAAATACATAGGACATTCATAACTAATTCAAAATGAATATTTTTGGGACATTTTGAAGTTGCAAGTTGAGTTTCAAAACGTGTAAATGTCGAGAACTAATAACATTTTTATAAATGTCAAAACATTTTAACTGTAAAAGTCATAAACACACTTTTAAACATATATGAAATGACGGGAAAATGTGAGAAATAGAATCATCAGTCAATAAAAGTGCTAAGATACAAGTCCAAAATGCTGATGTTGTGCATTCATTAAGGGACTAATAATTAAGGGCTAATAACGCCACGATGTTTGTTATCTTTCAACTGAGCCACTAACATAAAAGGTGCAGTAAGTTAAAATGTCTTCCAAAAAAATTACATATTTGAAAAATGTTCAATGAACCCCTAGGCCCTGTGCAACCACTCACAGCTGTGTCCATATAGAACCTCGAATGGTTCCTATTAGAGAGGGTTCTACCTAGAACCAATAAACAACCAGTTGGTGTTCCTCCAAAGGTTCTACAAACACTACTCATTAGGTGTGTGCTTACCTCCAGTCCATGCACTGGGTACAGTTTGCATGGAGTCGATCCGGTAGGATAGTCTACTTTTAATATATTTCTCCGTCTCTAAGGGGCGGAGGTGGGAGTTTGATGGACGCACGTGGGTGGGGATGGGGGTGGGGGGGGTGGGGGGGGGGGGATGGGGGCAGAGCAGCGTTTTGAGAGGAAGGAGGAAAAGATTTAAAAAGGAAAAAAACAGGTCTGCAGGGCCCGAGAGATGGGGTTGGAGAGATATGTTTAAAGGGTGAGAGGAGATGGATCTGGGGAGGAGAGGAGTGGGAGGAGGAGGGGGGGGGGGGGGATAATGAGAGGGAGATAGAGAGAAGGAGAGGGAATGAGGAGATAGAGACGATTTCCTATTCCGTCAGACGCACTGTGCCTCATTCATTATATTCCCCAGGCAATTACCCCGGCCACCTGCTTTGTCTCTTCTCTCATTGTTTCCATCGCTCTCTCTCTCCTCTCTCTCTCCTTTCTCTCTCTCTCCTCTCTCTTTCTTCCTCTCCCTCTTTTTCCCCCTCTCTCCCTCACTTTCTTGCTTTGTCTCTCTCACGATCTCTGTTTTACCATCTACCCCTCCTCTATCTCTCTCTCTCTTTATCCCTCTCCCTTTCTATCTATCACACACACTCTCTTTCTCTCTCTCTCTTTCACTCTGTCTATCTCACTCACTCTTCCTTTCCGTCTGTCCGTCCGTCCGTCTGTCTGTCTGTCTGTCTGTCTGTCTGTCTGTCTAGCTATTCCGTTGGCTATCTCTTTCCCTTTATCTTCTGTCTCCTCTCCGAAATCTGCTCACCCCTTTTCTCTTTTTCATCCCTCTCTGTTCTCCCTCTCTCGCTGTCACCACTTCTTCTTTGGTTTTGGTTTCTCCCCGCTCCCTCCGCAGCTCTCGTCTCCCCGGTTCTATTTCTCTCGCTGTGGTTTGCTTTGCTCCTCCGTCTCCTGTGGTCCCCTCTGGAACATCACTTCTCCTCCTCTCTTCATTATTCTGCTTTAATAGGAATACTTCCACAGAGAGAGATGGAGGGAGAAATATTGTTTGTGCATGTGAGTGCGCGCGTGTCTGTGCGTGTGCATGCACGTGCTGGTGATCGAGTGCTAACGAGCTCAGCCTTGCGTGTCTGTCTGCCGCTGCTTCATCGTCCGGAGGTCAACGTGTCCGACTCCCTGCTCCGCCATTACTCTCCCCTCGCATGCATCTGAGAAGGCTGGACGATTGGCTAAGACATCCCCACGATACCCTCCTTCGCAACCATTCGCCGTCCACCGCTCTATGCTGTTGCTAGGGGCTGGGCTTCGTGATAGAGGTGACATCCAATGGGGGGTCAAAGGTCATGTCCCAGCTGTCCAGCGGCCGACAGAGGGGTTGTGGGGGAATGGATAGGGGGGGCAGGGGGGGTTTGGCCTGGCCACAGAGGAGGAACAGACGAGGTGTCATGTGGACACAGGGGGCTCCCCCATTAGACCTCATTACGGCTGTGTGATGGAGCGCTCCCCGCCGCAGGCCGGACGCACAGCACATCTGCCAGCGGCCCAGCACACAGCCCAATGCGCCACAACAACCAACAACCAACAACCACACTGTGCTGTGGACAGTACTCTCTGACGCTGCACGGTCGCCAGAACGGGCCCGATAAGCAAGTTGGAGTTAACTTGTTTCTCGCGGATTATGGAACCGAGCTTTTGTGATGGATGTTACTTCTTCAAACGATTGGAGAGAAATGTGACAAAAAATAATTAAGTACATAACGTAATCACCAGACCAGCTCAGTGTAATCAACCTCCTCTGTGTCATACACAGTGCATTCAGTATGTATGAGTCAATTATTTCAATTAATTGAGCAATGTGTTTTCGTTGTGTATATCTTGACAGTTTATTTTTGCAAAAGTCAGTTGTGTGAAACATGGGGAAAGATGTGCGTGTTTGGGGCAGGTCACCTACCAGACACACCACAGCTACAATCTGTAACTCTCCACCCCTGTGTTCTTCCTATATCATTGCCCCTTTAGAAGGCAGTCATGACACTGTTAGAGTTTAGCTGTCTGATGAGCAGGCCTTGTCACAGATTGTCCCAGCAAGAACCACATGCAATGGCTATTTTTCAATCACATACGCCATTATCTTCCTCTCTGCCTGGTGTTCTCAGGAACGATACGAATAATCAATCATACTACTGGGATCTATAGAGCAAATTAATCACAATAACGCGCATGCCATTTTGTAAAAAAAGTGAAGATATCATGCTATTTCTATTTGTTTTTTTTCAGTACAGGGATCATGGTTGTATTGGTTTTGGCTCTTAAAGAACACGAGGAATGCTTTGTACAACTATATGACAACATAAGAATTCAAACAAAAATGTAAATGTACTTTCTGTAATATATATATATTTGTATTAATGATATAGTGGAGGTGAACATATCTGAAGTAAAGCGTGCCTAGTATGTGTCCTCCCTGCTCCGGGACACCGTACCCCCCCCCCCCCCCCTGTGATCCAGCAGGGCGACGTGATGGATGTTGTGGGCGCCCCTGGTGTCGGCCCTCTTTTATCCCACTATCTCTGGCCTGTATGGCGCTGACCTTCACAACCCACTGGTCTTAACATGGATCACACCCTGTATCTTTAGCTTGGCACGGCTTCGCGTGGGGATCCTGCAGGGCAAAGGTTGCTGCCTGCTTGTTGTGTCTGTCTGTCTGTCCGCCTCACTGTCTGTCGGCCCGTCCGTCCGTCCACCCTTGTCCAAGAAGGAGCGTGCGTGATTGTGCACGGCTCCGTTGATCATCTATAGCTGTGAGGTGACGTGGAGAGAAGATAAGGAGAGACAGTGGGTGTCCGTCACGATGTTTATCTTGGACCCCTGCAGTGCTACAAAGAACCTTCTCTGAAGTAAGGAACACCACAAAGACCCATGCTACAAAACCCATGAGGTAACATCCCCTCATCCGTGTTCCTGGCGACGGGGTCCTTTGTCTGGTGTTGCCGGAGAGGTGGTCTCCAGACTGCAGGTCCTGGATCAGCCTACATTTGGGGATCCTGCATTGTTTTCCTGAAGTTTGCTATTCATTTAAAGTTGACATGCAGGACGTGGAGCGTGAGTGAGTGTTTGTTGTTTGAGGGATTAGTCGGGCCTGTCTGAATGTTATTGGTCTCCAAGATGGCGTTGGTTCGCTGTCCGACTCCCATCGCACCTCGCTCCGTGTCGGACGGATTACCAGACACCCCTTACACCCGAGGTCGCTGAGCCAACCTGAGAGGGGGCTCTCATCTCTGCATGGTGTGTGAAGGGCAGGACCCCTCCGGCCGGTCCACGCCGAGCCCCCTCCGCCTTCCCAGGGGGGGGGGGGGGGCAGCCGCCGCCACAGCCTGCTCTGATGCCTCGTGATGGGGAGACGCTCCCCGTGCTGAGGGGGCCCGGCCACGGAGCGAGGGGGGAGCACAAAGAACAGACAGTCGTATCGCTGCTGAAGACCCAGAGGGCATTGGTTGGCTTTGGTTGAAACGCTGACACACACACACACACACACACACGCACACACACCTGCCACAGTATGGCTCTGGGGGAAAACCCATGGAGAGCCATCGAGCTCTGCTCTGCAGGATCAAGAAGTCCTACAGGCCCACAGCGCCCAGTGATCAAGGCCAATCGCTGGCGTGCAGCTTTGCTAGATCAATGCTTGTCATTGGCTTGAGGCTTATTTAGATGTGGACCCCTATTGGCCCGGGGCTTGCATTCATCAAGGCCTGCCATTGGCTTCCGGCCTCCTGGAAGGGGTGCTGGGTGCTCGTGTTCGGCTGCGCGGACACGGAACAGTAGGGATACGTTGTTAGAGAAATCTGTTATTTTTACGTAACAGATCTTATTTTTGGTGGCCCCCTCTGCTATTGAACAGTGCTTATATAAGGCCCTCCTCTGCTCACTGACTGATAAAGCGGGCCTCTGGTGGGACGGTGTTTGCCAAACCTGTTATACCCCTCGTCCTACGTACCCCCCCCCCCCCCCCCACCACCACCCTCCACCCCCTCGCTCTCGCCTACCGCGCCAACAACAGACACACCATCGGAATCCGTTGCCATGGTTACAGCTAGGACCCTGGTGTCTCTTTTATTTCCATCTCTCACTTTCTCTCTTCCTCTTCTGGAAATCTTTCTCTCCCGTTCTGTTTTTTTATATATTTTTTTGCTTCCTTTGAGGCCGCCTTGTCCCCGTTCCCCTCCCCGCCTCCTCCCCTCGTCGCTCTCAGAGGTGTTTTACTGTGGTGTAGATTTCAGGAGCTGTTTTCCCTTCAGTCTCATCGGGCTCATTAGTGTCCTTTACTGAGACTCCGCCGGTGCTTAGCGCACACCAGAGCAGCAGAGCGCACACACTCCCAAATGTGTGTGTGTGTGTGAGCGTGTGTGTGTGAGCGTGTGTGTGTGTGTGTGTGTGAGTGTCATCCAACTGGACCCCTGACAGCCAGTGATTATCATAGGGGCTCCAGGCTGGTGATGTTTATGTTTGATTATGGTGATCAAGGGCCGCGTTAGGGACACCAAAGGGTCAGTGACTTTATGCTATCGCCCATCGGGCTGGGGCCCGCCCTGTTGGCCTGGCTGTTTGCTGACGTACGTGCGTGTGTGCGCCGTCATTGTGGGCCCACGTGTATGTTTGAGAAGACGGGGAGTAGGAGCTAAGCAAAGTTCGTGTCGTGAACCTTTCTCCCGGAAATCATGACAAAATGGCATGTTTTTTTAGCCGCCACAATTCCCCGCCGCTTTCGAGAACGATGTGTGCTTGAGCGCCCGCCCCTATATGCGTACGTACGTGTGCGTACGTGTGTGAGACAGTGTTTGTGTGAGACGGGGACTGCAGCAGGGTCCTGCTCAGATGCTGTTATCTATAGAGGTAGACGTTGATTGGCAGTCATTTATAAATGATGGCGCATGATGTAGCACATCTTCTATCATGGCACTCGGTGGCTCAATAAAACATGAGGCCTCCGGTGACAGGATGAAATATTCATGGGAGACAGAAAGCATGTAGGAGCTACCTCTCTCTGGGACCCTGTGTGTGCAGCAACGCGTGTGTGAGAGGCTCTTCTAAAGGCCCCTATCCAGGGCTGTTACACAACGCGTCAGAGTGAAACGAGCCAGTATCCGCCTGTGGGTTTTGCTGGGCTAAAAGCGCTGCAGCAGGCGCACGTGGGGGGAGACTCAGCACCAGGAGAAAGCAGCCTGGCCGGCAGAGGACCACCTCCTCAGCCCCACTGACAGGGCCGGCCACGGCCACGCGGTCGCCATTGTCCCTCGGCGCCCTCGCACAACAGCCAGCGCCGGAGAGGCAGGGGTGACGAAGCTGAGGGGCTGGATTGAGACGACTCCCCCCCGTCCCCGTCCCCGTCCCGTCCCGTCCCGTCCCCCCCCGTCCCTGTCCTATCTCGTCTCTGACAGCTCCTAAACGCTGGCAGATAGGCTGAGCGGGAGGGGGGCGCCTCTGCACGCCATTTTACCTGTCTACCGTTCTCTTTTGTCTCCGCAAACAAATACATATGTAGAAAACAGAGGGGGGGAGACGGAGCGTGAGAGCCGCGCTCGGTGCTCCACCTGAAAGCCCGCTGAGGGGTTGAGCGGAGCTGGGGGGGGGGGGGGGGGGGGGGGGGGCGTGATATATTTTTCCTGCAGGCGGCCCCGCCTGACGTTCCCGCGCTTGTCGCTCCGGGCTCACCTCCCTCTCTAATAGGGCCAGCGCAGAGGTCAGACAACATCTGCTGTCCAAACCAAATTATCTTCTGTCAACAGCCCGGCAGTGGAACAACTACGGCCGGGCCCGGTACAGTGTGTGCGGCCAGCATCGCAGAAATGCACTCGGTGAAGCACGCACGCACGCACGCACGCACACACACACACACACACACACACACACACACACACACACACACACACACACACACACACACGCACACACACACACACACACACACACAGATAGACAGAGACACACACACACACACATACACACGGATAGACAGAGACACACACTCACACACATGCACACACACATACACACAGACAGACGCACA
>JAPMUY010005001.1:137500-142500 GCA_026901105.3 Galaxias olidus | reverse complement strand
TTTAAGCTTATTGCATGGCTCGATGGGAAACCAGGTCTGATTTGGCATTAATTTAATAAGTAGGCCTAGTTGAAGTTTTAATCTCAATTCTGAAGTAGTGACGTTCTAAGTTACGAGAATAAATGATTGTATGGAAACGAAGATATGACACAGCTGGGATTGGTTGCAAAGCAATTCTATTTATTTACTAGTCTAAAACACATGAAAATTACAGTACTACAAAGAATGACTAAATGATGACATTAATAAACTAAAGTGGTTAGTAGCTAAACATACACAGTATAACAGTTCAAATATTGATAAATAATGGTAAGCATAACACATCAGAAATTGTCTAAGCTTTAGCATCCAACGCTCAACGTATGAAGCATGGGTTACGTTACTGTGAGAAGAAAGGCGGAGCTGTGGCTCAAGGATTGGTTTTATTAGCTTGCTGTTGCGGAGCCAATTTGAGAAGTCCGTGGTTCCTTTGGTAAAGTTCTGAAAGTTAGTTCCTTGTTTGAATAAACATGGAAAAGCAACGTGGGTTTTTGGTCTTCTTTGCCGTGTTAATCATGCGCTGGTTCAGTTTGAAAGTGTGCAAGGTTTTCCGGCCTTGTAGTGAGGAAAAGGCCTAAAATCCTTTGTTCAAAGAGTTGCTTGCAGACACGTGGTCAAATAATAAGGTTGGGTGCAATTTTTATCAACCCGAGTAACGCAGGGCGGCCTTCCCAGGTTACGTGTGGATCTTAAAAAGCCAGGTTCCCTGGATGAGAACTCTATTTATAGTTTGAGAGGGGGTTTCCAAAAGGTGGCTGAGGTCACCTGATTGGCCACTGGTCAGGGACTAGAGGTGTAAATTATCTCACTGTATGAGATAAGGTTTTTCAGCTTGATTAGCTCAAATCATTTTCTTTCTATTTATACCTGTATGCTAAGAATATGTTCTATATGAACGTTTGCAAAGTTTACAAAATATCATGGTGGACATTTGGATACCAAACATGACTAGGCTAATTATGTTAGTTAGCTTAGTAAAACAATACAAAATATATAATTATTACAAAATACAAACAATTGATGTTACAATTTCTTCTCATTGTCAATGTCCAATAATTTAATTGATTGTTCCTTTGCGACAGTTTCTTAATCCCAATTCATAAATCCTTAAAGTAGCAGTTGGAATTGCTGTAATAGAGTTAAGGTTTTATGACCCTTTGTGTTGAGAGACCATGCTTTGATTCTCTGGAATGAGGGGGATGGTTTGAGGATTGGTTTCCCTACAACAACAAGGAGTTGTGTGTTTTGTGTCTCACAAACGCACAAACACACACTCCCACAGTCCATACCTGCATGTCCACTGCCAGCAACAAACCAAATTGTGGTTCAGTTGTTTCATTAGGAGCAGGGGGCACTTTGAGGCAGACCCAGGCAGACCCAGGCAGACCCATTCTGTGGTTCCGGAGGGCAGGAAGGAGGAAGACTCTGGCCCCAGGAGAGACGAGCCGTCCAGCGGTCTGCTGCTACAGAGCCCCACAACACTGCTCCCCCTACAGCTAATGCCTGGGGGGGTTCAAAGGTCACACACGCTGACACAGTCTCCCCCCCCACCCCACTGCTGTTTGGTTATTGCCGGTTGCCTGGCCGGCACATGGTAGTCTGGCCTAAATAAATCAAAGGAGGGAGAAATACTTGACACTGATAAAGAGGAGACGCTGAGACCTGGATAAAGAAGAGACACAGTGTCGACTCTCAATACTCCTCATTCTCTGTAGCTTTCTGTTTGCTTATTTTCAGGATGAACCGTCGATAGTCGGAGTTAATTTGCTGACGCTTAACACATGCACGCACACACACACACACACACACACACACACACACACACACACACACTCACACACACAGACGCACACACAACACAGACAGGTGTTTTTCTCTGTGTGCTTGCCACATTTTCTGAATGTTAATTACATGCAAAAGGCATCTGGATGGGTCCGTTCATAATCCCCTTTTAATTACACCTGTCCCCACAATGACACCAGGTTTACAATGGTGATTACCCACATATTACACATATTGGAAAATGTGTAGGTGTGCATCAAGGGACGTGACAGTTATTGAAAAGCAAATAAGGGTGTTTGTTGATTTCTGAGTTGGCGTGTGTATTTCCGCCGGTGAGTCCGCAGCTTGATGGCATTTGAAGCCACGTGTGTGTTTGTGTGTGTGTGTGTGTGTGTGTGTGCGTGCGTGCGTGCGTGCGTGCGTGCGTGCGTGCGTGCGGGCGGGCGGGCGGGTGGGTGTGTTTGTATTTTATTCGAGTCTATTTGGGAGCTCATAAATATGGAGAACACGCCGGCCCCCTCCCGCTCACATGTAGCCTTGCTGGTGGGAGCCGCGGAGGAATGACCCTGGCCGTGCCAAGCCGCCGCAACCCCAACATCTGCTGTGGATCTCCCTGCCTGCCTGCCTGCCTGCCTGCCTGCCCCGGCCCCATGCAGCCCACACCGACACACAACCGCCGCTCGGCAATTGTGGACCAATCCCTCCATGCAAGCACTGCAGCAGGCCTGAATGTAGGCAAGGAAAGCTGTCCTGATCCTGATGCACACGCGTGTCATCACATAAGCCAGCATGGTGGCGTCACTGCACGCTGAGACTCTGTACGGGGGGAGAGGGACATGCTGGGCTGGGCTGGGCTGGGCTGGGCTGGGCTGGGCTGGGCTGGGCTGGGCTGTGTTGCGCTGGGCTGTGCTGTGTTGTGCTGGGCTTGGCTGTGTAGTGCTGGGCTGTGCTTGTCTGTGCTGGGCTGTGCTGCGCTGCGCTGGGCTTGGCTGTGTAGTGCTGGGCTGTGCTTGGCTGTGCTGGGCTGTGCTGCGCTGCGCTGGGCTGTGCTCTGCTGTGCTGTGCTGTGCTCTGCTGGGCTGGGCTGGGCTGGGCTGGGCTGGGCTGTGCTGGGCTGTGCTGCGCTGGGCTGGGCTAGGCTGTGCTGGGCTGGGGTTTGCTGGGCTAGGCTGTGCTGTACTGGGCTGTGCTCTGCTGTGCTGGGCTGGGCTGGGCTGGGCTGTGCTGTGCTGGGCTGTGCTCTGCTGGGCTGGGCTGGGCTGGGCTGGGCTGGGCTGTGCTCTGCTGGGCTGGGCTGTGCTTGGCTGGGCTGTGCTGCGCTGGGCTGGGCTGGGCTGGGCTGGGCTGGGCTAGGCTGTGCTGGATGGGGCTGTGCTGTGCTGGGCCGGGCTGGGCTGGGCTGGGCTATGCTGTGCTGGATGGGGCTGTGCTGTGCTGGGCTGGGCTAGGCTGTGCTGGATGGGGCTGTGCTGGGCTATGCTGTGCTTGGCTGGGCTGTGCTGCGCTGGACTGTGCTGTGCTGGGCTGGGCTGGGCTAGGCTAGGCTGTGCTGGATGGGGCTGTGCTGGGCTCTGCTGGGCTGGGCTGGGCTGTGCTGGATGGGGCTGTGCTGTGCTGGGCTGGGTTGGGCTGGGCTAGGCTGTGCTGGATGGGGCTGTGCTGTGCTGGGCCGGGCTGGGCTGGGCTGGGCTATGCTGTGCTGGATGGGGCTGTGCTGTGCTGGGCTGGGCTAGGTTGTGCTGGATGGGGCTGTGCTGGGCTATGCTGTGCTTGGCTGGGCTGTGCTGCGCTGGACTGTGCTGTGCTGGGCTGGGCTGGGCTAGGCTAGGCTGTGCTGGATGGGGCTGTGCTGGGCTGGGCTGGGCTGGGCTGTGCTGGATGGGGCTGTGCTGTGTGCTGGGCTGGGCTGGGCTGGGCTGGGCAGGGCTGGGCTAGGCTGTGCTGGATGGGGCTGTGCTGTGCTGGGCTGGGCTAGGTTGTGCTGGATGGGGCTGTGCTGTGTGCTGGGCTGGGCTGGGATGGGCTGTGCTAGGCTGTGCTGGATGGGGCTGGGCTGTGCTGTGCTGGGTTGGGCTAGGCTGTGCTGGATGGGGCTGTGCTGTGTGCTGGGCTGGGCTGGGGTGGGCTGGGCTAGGCTGTGCTGGATGGGGCTGTGCTGTGTGCTGGGCTGGGCTGGGCTGGGCTGGGCTGGGCTAGGCTGTGCTGGATGGGGCTGTGCTGTGCTGGGCTGGGCTAGGCTGTGCTGGATGGGGCTGTGCTGGGCTGTGTATCCATAATGCAGAACGAGGCGTAGTTTTTTCTCCCTGTGCTATTTCTCCTTATCTCTCTATCTTCCTGTCTGCTTTCAATTCCCAATTTTTGGATCCCCGTTTCCTTTTTACACACACACACACACACACACACACACACACACACACACACACACACACACACACACACACACACACACACACACACACACACACACACGCACACACACACACATGTTGTTGCTTTTAAGAGTCCTCTGGGAGCTGTTCTCAGTGTGTCGGGGAAACCATGAATAAAACGCCCGTTCGACCCTCGACGCAATAAAGCCCCGCTTTGTCCGGCCTCATAGGACCCTCTTTCTCCCCTCCTCCCTCCTTCCCCTCCTCCCTCCTCCCCTCCTCCCCTCCTCCCTCCTCTGAGAGATGTAATCGTGCCTCTTTGTCTCCATCCTGTTCCAGTGGGCTTATCTAAAATGGACGAGGCAGAGTGGGCGTTCCTTGGCCGGGCTGAGCTAGAGGCTCACAGTGACGGCCACTGTACTTGACCCGTGTACGGGTGACCTTTGAACTGCACAAAGGTTGAACCCTGACCCTGGGCGCTGCTGCACGTTCATCTGGTGATCTGCCGCGGGGCTGACACTGAGCATGAGCAGATAGCGGAGGGGGGGGGGGGGGGGTTCATGGTTCCCTTCTCTTGCCTTGTGACCCCACAGATAGATGGACGATGCAGCTGCCAGTGAGCGTGTGCTTGTGTGAACTTGTGTGAAGCATGCCACCGCGAGCACCACATCAGCCACTTCCTGGTTGACATAATTACCCGGGTCTGTATCTACTGTACCTGCAAACACCCCTCTGGGTCTGGGTCTGTGTGTTCCGGCCCGACACACTGTGGTGTGCAGCTCATTCCTCCCTGCAGATTCCTGTCTCCCT
>JAPMUY010005001.1:127500-132500 GCA_026901105.3 Galaxias olidus | reverse complement strand
ACACACACATTCACACACGCACACACACAGACAGACATGTGTGTCTGTGTGTGTGTGTGTGTGTGTGTGTGTGTGTGTGTGTGTGTGTGTGTATTGAGAGAGAGAGAGAGAGAGAGAGAGAAATATGGAGGAGATGTTGAGGACAACAACCACATCCACTTCTGATCTATTGTTCCTGTCTGTGTGTGCCTAAGTGTGTGTGTGTGTGTGTGTGTGTGTGTGTGTGTGTATGTTTGTGTATTGAAGAGAGTGATTAATATGTATGTGTATATACTGTATATATATATATATATATATATATAGAGAGAGAGAGAGAGAGAGAGAGAGGACCTTGACTCTTAGATGGGTGAACACAGAGGACAGTTTTACAGTTGGTGTTGAGGTATGATTGACAGTACCCCGTCACTCTCTTCCTCTTTCTTCTTCTCTAGTTTTGTAAGTCAGGGGCTTAAGAGGTGAGCCAATACCCTTGGACAACACTCACATCCCTGCACCCTTCAAGGAATCACTACTAATGTCAAAACGAATTTCCTCTTTTCACTTATGGATCTGTCTATTTGACTGACAGCTTCCTCTGTGGATTATTCGATGCTTCCCTAGGGGCCTTTCTGTGGTGGTAAGAAATGGTCAAATATATCCCTGACAAAGTCTCCTTCCAACGGGCCCCGAATAGCTAGTTCCTCAAAGAAATGTAGAGTTCTATGCAGGCATAAGTGGACAGCTGTGCTCCAACTTGCCTCTCGCTGCCGTCTCAGTGCCTCTGTGGCCCAGCCCCAGAGGAGGTCTCTCTTTGTTTCTCTCAGATAGTCAGTTAAAGTCTGGTCCTTCAAAACAAAGTGACAAAGGAGAAGCATGTGATCCCCGCAGACAGACGTGTTCTTCCTCATTGCCGCATAGTTTGAAAAACCTAACATGATCATTCACTGTATCTTGTTTTTTTATATGTACAGTTAGGCCCAAAAATATTTGGACAGTGACACAAGTTTTGTTATTTTAGCTGTTTACGAAAACATATTCAGGATACAATTATATAATCAATATGGGCTTAAAGTGCAGACTCTCAGCTGTAATTTGAGAGTATTCACATCCAAATTGGAGCAAGGGTTTAGGAATTACAGCTCTTTAATACGTAGCCGCCTCTTTTTCAAGGGACCAAAAGTAATTGGACAATTGACTCAGAAGGCTGCAAAAAAAAAATAACAACGCTGCATGGGCTCTTCCCTCATTAACCTGTCATCAATTAAGCAGTTAAAAGGTCTGGAGTTGATTCCAGGTGTGGCGTTTGCATTTGGAAGCTGTTGCTGAGAACACACAACATGCGGTCAAAGGAGCTCTCAATGGAGGTGAAACAGACCATCCTGAGGCTGAAAAAAAGAAGAAATCCATCAGAGAGATAGCAGAAATGTTAGGAGTGGCCAAATCAACAGTTTGGTACATTCTGAGAAAAAAAGAGTGCACTGGTGAGCTTGGGAACTCAAAAAGGCCTGGACGTCCACGGAAGACAACAGTGGTGGATGATCGCAGAATCCTTTCCATGGTGAAGAAAAACCCCTTCACAACATCCACTCAAGGGAAGAACACTCTCCAGGAAGTAGGTGTATCAGTATCTAAGTCTACCATAAAGAGAAGACTTCATGAGAGTAAATACAAAGGATTCACCACAAGGTGCAAACCATTAATCGGCCTCAAAAATAGAAAGGCCAGAATTGACTTTGCCAAAAAACACCTGAAGAAGCCAATCCAGTTCTGGAACAGCATTCTTTGGACAGATGAGACTAAGATCAACCTGTACCAGAATGATGGAAAGAAGAAAGTTTGGAGGAGAATTGGAACAGCTCATGATCCAAAGCACACCACATCTTCTGTAAAACATGGTGGAGGCAGTGTGATGGCATGGGCATGCATGGCTTCCAATGGCACTGGGTCACTTGTGTTTATTGATGATGTGACAAAAGACAGAAGCAGCCGGATGAATTCTGAAGTGTATAGGGATATACTTTCTGCTCAGATTCAGCCAAATGCAGCAAAGTTGATTGGACGGCGCTTCACAGTACAGATGGACAATGACCCAAAACATACTGCAAAAGCAACCCAGGAGTTTTTTAAAGCAAAGAAGTGGAATATTCTGCAATGGCCGAGTCAATCACCAGATCTCAACCCAATCGAGCATGCATTTCACTTGCTCAAGACAAAACTTAAGGCAGAAAGACCCACAAACAAGCAACAACTGAAGACCGCTGCAATAAAGGCCTGGCAAAGCATCACAAAGGAAGAAACCCAGCGTTTGGTGATGTCCATGGGTTCCAGACTTCAGGCAGTCATTGCCTGCAAAGGATTCTCAACAAAATATTGAAAAGTAACATTTTACTTGGGGTTATGTTTATTTGTCCAATTACTTTTGAGCCCCTGAAATGAGGAGCGTTTGTATAAAAATAGCTACAATTCCTACATGTTTAATCATATATTTTCGTTCAACCCCTTGAATTAAACCTTAAAGTCTGCACTTCAATTCCGTTGTAGTTGTTTCATTTCAAATCCAATGTGGTGGCATGCAGAGCCCAAATCATGAAGATTGTGTCACTGTCCAAAAAATTTTGGGCCTAACATATATATATATATATATATATATATATATATATATATATATATCTTCGTTGAGACTGGCGCGGTGATGCGAGTAAATGCAAATCTCATACGGTGTGTGGACAGATTATTGATGAGACAGTAGCAGTTTTAACGTCTTTTAAGATGCCAACTAGATCCACCGCTGCAGCACAGCTGAGTGACACCGACAGAATCTTCACCTGCTTTCGCTTTGCTTAAGGAGGCCATAGATGTTGGAAGTCTGACTCATCCACTTTCCCATGGTTTTAGTTTGAAGTCAGTAACACGGGGCTTTCAACAATAAAAAAGCTGTCAAGGAAATTGTGTTCTGTCGAAATATTCAACCGTTTAAAATAATATCTTACAAATGATTTGCCTGTCTTAGTCTGGAAGTATTGAGCGTGTGGAAATATCAGTGCTTTCATCAAAGCCATGATTGCTCACCTAAAGATAACTATTGAACTGAAAGGATTTGATAACATAAAGTGAATGCTATTCAATCGAAAACATATGTAACAGTGAATTGGTATTTTTAAAGGCCTTATTTAAAATGTGTAATGTATAAGGTCAGTTACTGACATCTGCTTTAAGCTACATTACATTTAGACCGACTGCATTGTGAGGCCATACAAAATGCAATATTATTGCATACAAATGTATTGAACATTTAATTAAAAGCTTATTTTTTATTACAAAGCACAGTGTTTTTCTGGCAGATATTTTGCACTTAATCAGCTTTTTTTAACATCTCTGTAAGATTTTACAGATAGATAGTAAAGCTTTAAGACATATTAAATTAATCTTGTTCACATATGAACTTATTGAACATTACATAATATTTAAAGCTAATGTGAGCTGACGTTGTTCGACCTCCACGAAGTGATCGATGGCCTTGTGCTCTGACCACTTTGATGAATATTATGTATTTCGTTTTTAAATACCTTGTGATTGAATGCTTTGCAGTGCACGTGTTTTCCTTATAGTCTATTTGGAGACATAGTTAAATGAAACCACAAAAGATAATTTAATAATAATAAAAAATCTAAATAGAAATTTTTTAATCAAAATTACACTGTCCCACTGTCCACTGTATCGCTCCACTGTCCCATTTTTCCAAGCTATATGCATGGAGGCCCAGAGTGAAGTGACAATATCAAATCTGGCTCAGGACCTCGGAGCCGGAGCCAGTTCCCGGGCCAAGACTGGAAGGATCCAATGCAGGCAGTCTTTCCACCCGGCAGACACGTGCAGGGATCCAGGCCCAAACCCTCAGAGATTTATGACCCGAGAGGAGCTCCCGGACAGAACCAGGTCACCGTCGCATCTCTCTCCACGTTCACACCGACAGAGCGCCGAGAAACAACGGCATCAACAACACGGAGGGGGGAGGGCGGGACGGACACAGAGAGGAGGACAGGACAGTGGGGGGAGGGGGAAACGGATGAGAGGGCAGATACGGCTAAGGGGGGAGGGGGGCAGTGAGTAGTATGAAGAGATCTTAGACCCGCTCCTTACAAGCCAGTCCGACTGCAGAGATGAAAGAGAGAAACCGGGGAGATGAAAGAGAAAAAGAGGGGGAAAGGAGAAAGGGAGATGAAGAGCGAGTGACTCGCACATTTCATGCATGAATTGAGACGCTCAACTGATTGGTAGCCGCAGCGGAGACCTCAACTGTGACGCGCGCGTGTGTGTGTGTGTGTGTGTGTGTGTGTGTCTGTGTGTGTGTGTGTGTATGTGTGTGTGTGTGTGTGTGTGTGTGTGTGTGTGTGTGTGTGTGTATGTGCGTCGACGATGTGTATGCGTGTGCGTGTGTGTAAGTGTGCATGTTGTTTGCAAATGTGAAATGCAGAATAAGTGTTGGGGGTGGTGGGGGTCAAGGGGGGCCTGTTGAGGGGGTCCAGGCTAGCGAGTGGAGCGGCAGTCAGCCTGATCATCAGCGCTCGCCGCCTCCCGGGAGCTGCTTACTTCCTCACACCTCGCCCACTCACCTTGATTACGGAGTGGGACCCGAAGGCTCGGCGGCCCGATGCTATCGCTAGCTAGCTGATTCTGCCTAATCAGGTGGAAAGGGGAAAGCTTACTGTTCTGATTAGGTCAATCCCCCTTCCCGCCTCAAACCGGCTCCCTCGGCTCCGTAGACTTCTGGAAGGTTACAGCCCTCCCTCGTGGGCCCGGTACCTGCCAGGAGATTCCTGGACTTGACTCGTGGCTCGAAGGGGTAAGGAAAAAAGCATCTGGAGCCACTGGCCCTATCCCAACCAGTAGACTCTACACTAAGCCTGAGGCGTTTTTCCCACTAAACCTGAAGGGCTGTTTAGATGAGTTAGAGAGACATAGACCACGGCCATGTGGAATTCAAAGACCTCCTCTAAAATATGAACCGGCAGAGGTAACTG
>JAPMUY010005001.1:115000-122500 GCA_026901105.3 Galaxias olidus | reverse complement strand
CCCTCTAGTGCGCTCTTCCTTTTCTCTCTCGTTCTTTCTCTCTCTCTCTTTCTCTCTCTCGCTCTTTCATGGACACATATACATAAACACACACAGTATGTCTTTCTCTCTCTTGCTCCTCTGTTCTTTCTATCACATTCACACACACACACACACACACACACACACACACACACACATATATACACATAGGGGTGCCGTTCTCTCGGTGAGCGAGTGGGTAGCGTATTGATTTTTAGTGTTGAACTTGTGTGGCTCTATCTCCCTTTCGCCTCCACAGACACATACAGACGGAGAAGTTGATTAGGAACAGCTCTAAATATATCCATACTCCTCTCTTCTCTCTCCCTCTCACCCACTCACTCTCCCACTCTCCTTCAATCGCTCATTCGCTACATTTCTCTGGCTGATTTGCTTGGCCAACTCCCGGTTCTTCAATTTCTGTCTCTCTACCCTAACCTTTATTTAGCTAAAAAAAGGAACATTTATGAAGAGGTATGGCATTACACATTACAGTTGATTTTTATATCCCAACGCAATTCTCACTGCAAATTTCATACTATAAAAACATTATCTTCACATTAAAATATAATCACAATATAAAGAGCAAGTAGGATCGTTTGCTTCATATTGATACATGCAAAGTAGACTTTGTATTAAATCTTATCTTTACAAATGATCATGCAAGTCAGTGAATGATCAGCTACGCCAGGCCAAGCCACTTTCTCTACTTTGCTTTCTGTGTCTGCTTTGAGTGAGCCCAGACCCCTATGGAGTCCAACACCCACCTCAGCTGATTCTCCTGTGCTGTTCCCATGGGTTATATTCTCAGACTATAGGCGTCCCACCTGCCACTCACCTGCGTCTGTGTCACCTTGTGTGCGCACTCACACACTCACACATTCACACACACACACACACACACACACACACACACACACACACACACACACACACATCAGCTCGCAGACTTCCCACGCCGAGTGCGTTGCACAAAGTCTCGGCTAGGCAAACAGCAGATAAGCACAGCGCTCAGGCTGCCCACTATGTGGTGCACTGATTGTTGCCCAGAACCAACACAGAAACAAGTGTGTTTTATTGGGCCCGTCCCCTGGGTGTGTTTGTGGGCCGGATGTGTACCTCTTGTTTCTGATCTGAATCTCATTTGCACTCCCTCCTGTTTGTGTTTGTTTTTTTTTATCCGTGCCATCCTGAATCGCACGGCTGTAGCAGTGAGGCTGAGCAGCCATCCGTCGCCTCATTGTTTGAAGGGAGGAATCTCATAAATGGAGCGCTTCTTCCTCTCCTTTTTTTTCCACAATGTGCATGTGGGTGTATGGCTTTAGGCATATTTGACAGGATCAAATGGCTTACGCTGAAAAGGAAATTTTGTCGTTTATGAAATAATCCTCCTATATTTATTTCATCCACATCCGTTTTTCTCAGATTTGTTTCTCCCTCCCTCTCAAATGGATTGTGGTAAAATGGGAATCAGTATTCAGGGGGCGGTTTTGAAATACTCTCAATTTGTTTGGATTGGAATTGAACATCTCCTATGTGTGATGACATAAAGCTCATGCTAGTGCTCAGATAGCGTGTGTGCAGGCCTGATGAGCAGAACAGTGTTTGTACAGTAGCCTACATAAAGGGAACGTACACTCGCGTCAATTGGTAATTAGTGTGTGTTACTGTGATTGTGTACGTTTCTGTGTATGTGAGGAGGTGTGTGTGTGTGTGTGTGAGAAAGAGACCATGATTTCTCACTTCTTTGTTAAGGCTGCATCAAGAAATGAATGCACGAACAACCATCGTAAGACATCCGGGCATAATTTCTGTATGTCGTTCTATATGTGGCAATCGAAACTGTCAAGACGTATGAAGATTTATTGTTTGTAAGTTTATTTTCAGGACAGAGAAACTTTGTGTTGAGAAAAAAGGCAAAAGCATTGAGAGGAGTAAAAAATAAGTGGACATGCGTGCGGGTGCCATCTTAAAAGCCCAACGCACTACGCCTATAGGTGCGTCAGCGTACCGACGCATGTACACCCACGCCTAGACGTCAGTCCTTCCAACCTGATCTAGATGCAGAACGTACAATGGTTAAAAAAGTCATTTTCACTGCACGTGTGTGTGAGTGAGATGCAAGAGAATAGGAAGAACAGAGGAGTGTTGTCAACCCTCCCACCTTTTGTCAAGCATTAGACGTCCAGCCGAGTCTATTTAAAGGGCTGTCCTGCTGTGAGGCACGGCGCACACTGAGGCTGCGGTGGTGGTCGTTGATGAGGACAATGATGAACACGAGCGTGAAGATGAGGGTGGCAGGCTGTAGCTGTAAATCAACATTACTAGGTTTCCATCCTTAGTTACCACAAAGTCACTCCCCTGAACAATTTCTCAGATATGGTCACGTTTGCATCTGTGAACTGTGATGGGTAATGAAGTGTGTCATTCCTGGTGGTGAGACCTTGCAACCGTAGCATATGGAAAATAGAAGGTATATATTTGGAAAGAATGCAGTTTCCTTGTATTCCCTAAATATATGAATACTCTGTTCTGATATGAGCCATGTAGTCTGTCACAAAACAGAAAATCAACAACCACCCAATCAGAAAAAAGGGTCTTAGTGCTGTGACTTTAACTGGGACTTTCCAGATGGCAGCATGTTGTCTCAGACAATTATGCACAGCGGACATAATTGTCACACACACTTCTCTTTTTTTCACACGGACTCATCTGTTTGTGTCCAATGAGCAAATAGACATTCTTTGGTCTGGAATAGCTGGAATTGGTTGTGCTGATTCAAACCGTGCCAAAGCCAAAGTGATGCATATGGAATCGGTTTGAGGGGAGGAGGGAAGAAAGTTGACAGTCACAGTCAATCAACAGGATGTGGTGGTGCTAGACAGGAAGTATCTAGTGACAGTGTTGTGGAAAGATATGCTCTTAGTAAGCAATAGGCTGTTGCACACAAGTCAAAAATAGTCCTTATCCTGTTTCAATGGGCCAGCTTCATATTTGTATGTGCCTTAGAGCATCGATCCGGTTTTAATTCTATTGTTCAGTGAACTATTTCAACACTTGTCAACATGTACGTGGTTCATGCGATAACAATTATATCTGGCAGGACTTTCGATTCCAAAAAACGATTGAGTTAATATTTTTAAACGACGGTTTTCTATCATACTACACAATCTAAACTAAAATGCACATGGTTTTGGAAAAAAATATAATCGCCTATTTGTTTATAGCAATTGTCCTTGGACTAAAGATGGAAAGAGTGGAGTCGATAGAGCGCAGGCTTTCTGTAGGGGGCGGAGGGAGAGAGCTATGACAGCCCTTATCACACAGAGAAGAAGTAGGACGAGTTGCATCGAAGCATTGCTGTCATTCGCAGACGGAGTACAGCCCGCGCCGCTTTTGTTTAAGCTATATCGCACCCTGTGCTGCTAGCTAGTCAACAATGGTTTCTATAATTTCAGACCTGGACCCACTGAAAAGCTGGAACGTGTTAAGGTAAGCATAGTCCCTTTGTCGGCTCCTATTGTCAATGATCTGATCAGCGGGCAAAGAATGGATAGGAGGAAATAGTGAGGAGTGCGCCCAGGGTTAGTAATGGGTGGGACGCAGCTATATAGGCGTTATATGGGGTACAGTCCGTGGCTATTGATCTTGCCTTGTCCCACAATTGCATTGTAAGTAGCATGCGTAATTGCGCATGGCATTATTCGAGGCATGGGGTCCAGTTACTAAACAATATTCGAAAATAAAACGGTCTTTACTTTTGGAGTTCTCTCTCTCTCCCCCTCTTTCTGTCATGTGTCTGACGCATACGAGCCGCTCTCTTCAGCCCTATATTTATTTTAACCCTTTGTTGCTTTCACTGACATCATGTGGACAATCCAGTTATTCTACATCAACTTGAAAAACTCTTGCATACAATTGGACTTGTATAGTCATATTCTAACAGCTTCCCCACCGTCATCTTTTCCAAAGGATCCTTTTTTTATTTAGGGTCTACCGTCTAACAGGGCACACACACATATATATATATATATATACATATATATACTTTTTTTTTAACTATGAATGAACATGTGAGACATAGCCTACTGTATATGTAGCATCGCTTCACTGTTACCTAATTTATCCTTCACAACATGTGTTTTATGTGTAACCCTTTATATATATATATATATATATATATATACATATCTATTTTAAATAATTGTATTTATCAACAAAACAGAAATAGAAGACTAACAGGGTCAAGTGAAAGGAAACTTTCTATCCAGTATTTGAATTGACTCCTTTGCTCGTGAGCAGCTCATTTACAGACACTTTCCCCTCAACTCCATCCTTGAGCTACACCACGATGCCCCTCACCTGCAAATCCCTAATACATTCACTGCTGTTTAACATTTCGGTTGAGAGTCATGGATTTGATGAAGGCTGACGTTTAAAAGGCCTTGTTCTTAAATATTTCAACCATTTTTGATGAATAAGTCAAAATTCCCTCGATAGATTTTTCAGCTGTGGCTGAATGTTTTAAAATTCTACTTTAGGCTATGAAACGGCAGACATATCTTTGAGACCTTCAAAGCCCTCTTTTCATTGACATATCCGTTCTTTATCATTTCTTTCCTTGGCCTATCTAAAAAGTGTTCTATTAAAATGTTGCGCTCTTATGGTGATTGCCTGTGGGTCATGGATCTCGTCCCTTCTAGCCATACAGTGATGGTCATAACCACTGAGGGACCCTGAAATAGGGCACGTACGCTCTAAATTAATATAAATAGACCGAGCGATGATGCAGAGTTTCTCTAAGGACGTCTTGCTGTCCTGCCGCTCTGCCCTATTTGTTTAAAGGGGACAAATCAAACTGCTAGATGTATATGGCACTAAATGATAGCGGGCCAATTGTAAGGGAGTGTTTTATTGGTTTGGAGAAAATAAACTTCAGCCCTGTGTACTTTTGTCTCCGTACACACATGCACACACCAACGGGTCGACCCTCCGTCGAAGGATATAATCTGTTGTTGACGGACAGCACTGAAGAGGGGGAAGAAAGAGGGATGGACGGGTGTTTGTCTCGCTCTCTCTTTATTAAACCTCTGCTGCTTTAGATTAGCTGCTGGAGCAGCTGTCTCTCTCCAAAGACGAAGCGTCTCAATAAAGACCAGCTTACTGCTCGCCACCTCGCTCTCCACCTCCCGGGGTCTCCAACACACTCGTACACACACACACACACACACACACACACACACACACACACACTGTGTCTCTTTGAATAGTGTATGATAATCAAGCTCCACTCTGCTGTTCTGAAGATCATCTGTCTCCCTGATGACACTCACCTTTACCACACACACACACATACACACACACAGACACACACACACACACACACACACACACACACACACACACACACATAGCTATATGGTTAAACAGACACATGAGGTAGAGAACAATACCACCAGCCTTCAATTGCCAGCGCTCTCCAAGGTGTGCGTTGCTGTTATTGTTTTAAGAGCCTAAAGGACTTGCTTGGTTTGCTTAGCGTTCTCCTGTTAGAATTCTGATGAAAAATCCTACGTCTCTGTCGAGTGACATTCAGTCCGTATGGAATGCCGGTAATGCAACAAGTGGTGCAGTAAATATTGTTCTAAATAACAACAGCAGCTCTTCTGTATATTTGTTACCATATGTCCATGTGAGGGATTGTGGGGCTGGTTTAAAGTGAAGCTGCGTATGTAAATCAGTGGTATCCACAACGGCATGTGCCCTATGCAGACACCTGCTCCCTGCTCGTTGACTATCGTTGCAGTTCAGTTAGGTTTTATCAGATCAACCTAGGGTGTGTCTCCTGCTGCCATCACCCTCAGTTTGAATAGCAGATATATATATAACCATTCTCTGTCACGCTGAAACGCCGGACATGAATTGTACATTTTTTTTATTCATGTCATATTATTTATACTATTTATGAACATACAACATATAGCACTTATAAGAAACTTGCACGTATACTGTAAGGCTTTACACATTTATACCTACCCACACACACACACACACACACACACACACACACACACACACTTGCATGAATATTGTCTCTCCAGTAACACATCATCAATGGTAAAAATCTGTCAGTGCTTCTCACAGCAAGTGCCGCATTCTGAAGAGCAGTTCAGTTATTCCATAATGAGAAACAGCATGCTTATTAATTCCACCTGATTACATCCTGAATCTCTCTCTGTCTCTCTCTCCCACGCACACACACACACACACACACACCTCTACAGAGACAAGGTAGGTCTCTTATTAGATTAGGGAGCGATGGTGACAGTTTTTTGATTTAATAACACGTCTTGTTAAATGTGCTGTATGGTATACTGAGATGTATGCCTCAATTAAAATAAGAACGACGTAGGCATAGACAGAGCAAAAAAAAAATAAAGGGATACTTTTTATATGATCAATAATCAGTATTTGTTATTATAGCATAAGCTTTGGTACAATGGACCGCAGATAAACAGCTACGTGGAGAGAGAGTATGTCTATGGAGTTCTAGTTTAGAATGATAATTTTTTTTTAATTTTTGTATCTGGTAGAAATATCCTATTAGAATTTCTGCGGACTGGAAAAAATAGTGTGTGCACAAAACAAGCGCTGTGTCTTCTGCTCTCCGAAACCCGAGAGCTTTTTTATCTAAAGCCCGGGCTATTTTCGCCTGTGTCCAATAGCGTAAACCCTTTATCAACATCTCATCCTCTCGGTCGCCCACACAAATGTGACGCTCTGGATTTAAAGTGCGTATAGAGTGGGGCGGTTCGGATGAAGGGGGCTTGAACTTTGACCCCGCAGTGTTCGTTTTAATTAATCCAGTTAAAGCCCCCCCCCCCCCTCTTGTGTGGGCCATGTATCCTCAGACAGGAAAAAAAACATCCACCCCTTTAATTACAAACACCCCTGTCTAATGCGCATTAAATCGACAGTTGGTCCACCTGTTTTTGTAGTTGAACTAGCTGTCTCTTGCTGAGCCATGTCAGTGCCAGGGATTAGAATGGCTGGCTTTCAGACCCCTCTATTCAGTGGGTCAGTGACAGGGGCGCCTGTCCTCCCGGCGCAGCTCCCTTAATCCACCCCAACCCTGGTGGATGTGCGGTGCGCGGCCAGGGGAGGGTGGCAGTGGGCTGGGGAGAGAGAGAGACGCCGAGGGGCCTCCACCTGGAGCTCTCTCGTTTTATTTTTGTATTTTGTTGATGAATTATTAGGCGTCACGCTGCTTAGCGTGTCGTGAGTAGCACCGCGGAGACTGTTAGGTCAGAGAGAGAACGGAGAGATAGAGGTGACCGGAGTGACCCCCCACCCCCAGAGGTCAGGAGGTCGGCGAGAGGGTGCGACCACACACACACTGAGCCAGGGAAGGGACTGGGGGGGGGGGGGGTTAAAGGGTACAGACGATAGACGTGTAGGGAGAGAGACAGAGGAGAGGTC
>JAPMUY010005001.1:95000-110000 GCA_026901105.3 Galaxias olidus | reverse complement strand
CCTCCTCCTGCCCGGCGCCCCCAGCCCAATCTTGATGCTCTCCTGGCTCATTTTGAGCTGTAATTGGACCAGGCTCCCCGGGGACGGTCGGCAGCACGCCCCAGCGCCCCGCGGAACGGGCTCCGAGGTGGAAGCGCACCCCGCCGCGGTCGATAAGCCCGGTCCACGGTCACTCCCTGCCACTCCTTACTCGCTCTCATTGGACGGCCGCTCTCATTGCCAGGATGTCTGTGTGTGTGTGTGTGTGTGTGTGTGTGTGTGTGTGTGTGTGTGTGTGTGTGTGTGTGTGTGTGTGTGTCTGTGTGTGTGTGTGCCTGTGTGTGCTTGTGTGTGCCCAGGGCGGGAGCAGGGGGAGGCAGGAGGGGTGGTGGTGGTTGATGAGTGTGATGTATGTGCTTTGTTGGAAACATCCTTCCCTCCCACTCCCTTTCTGATTGACGGTTAGCGTCTCTGCTTTGCCGGGGTTAGTGCTGTCCCGCGTCGGCACACACCGGCATCTCTCTCCCGTGCCGCTCCGCCCACCATAACGCCCCGCCTTCTTTTCTGCCTCGTTAGCACGTTGCCATAGCATCCAGCCGGTCAGGCAGACAGAGTGGGCGGCCCGGGGACATTTGGAGCTCAGCCCAAAAGAGAACACTTTCTCCCGTAAACCTCTTTAGTCCCCTAACCACAAGCCCTCGCACGGTGGAGGGCGGTGAACAAGCGAGAAGTCTGTTGGCTGTTCTGCCGTCACAGCTGGACTCCATTCTCGCCGTCTGAGTCTGAAGTCTCACTCCGGAGCCGCTCCATGGTATTACCGGAGGTCTGACAGGCAGATGACAGGTGAGAAACAGAATGGTTCAACCCTGCGTCAATTACACTCCCACGGTGTGAGGTTAGAAGGCGCTCTTGCTCCGTGTTAATCCCCCCTCCGAGGCAGATGGTTTGTCCCTCTAGGGGTGGGAACAGGTTGCTCTGCAGCAGCCCAGGGTCAGCTTGTCCATCTGGGGCTCACTGAGGACACACACACACACACACACACACACACACACACACACACACGCACACTTCTGTCATCATTGAAGATGAACCAAAAACATTTTTCTTTATTTCCTCTTTCTTGCTGTCTCGTTTGCTCTCCTAAGTCAAGGATGAGTCTTAAATAACACCAAACATTTCTGTCTTTAGGTGTGCTTTATAGACAGAGGTAAAACAAAAGAGAGGGAGAGGGAGAGAGAGGGAGAGTGTGCGTGTTAAAGTGCGAGATGTGTGTGATGGTGCCAGTGCACGCGCTCACACTACCGGATGAAAGCGGCTGTGCCATTAATAATTGAAAGAATACTTAACGACAGGAGCGCTGCCCTTCGCCAGACAGCTTTTAATAACCACAAAGGTTTCATATATCTTACTCTTTTTTTCCTCCTTCTCATCCTTTTCTTTTCTAGTCGGAACAGTTCTCGGCTGTATTCACCGGAGCAGTCGGGCCGCTGAAAAAGCATCTGTCTGCCTTTTACGAAGGCTAAATCAAATGTGTATGTTGTGCGTTTGTGATAGCTCTCTTCCTGTGAGTGTATAAATGTGCGGTTGTGTGTTTGTGTGTGTGTGTGTGTGTGTGTGTGTGTGTGTGTGTGTGTGTGTGTGTGTGTGTGTGTGTGTGCTCTTTACACGGCTCCTATCTGCTGGAATGACGCGGTGTACTTTGGCTATTGACGAGTGAGTCTGTTGATTAGTGCTCTCACTCCCCGCCCCCTCCTCCTGCCCTCTCACTCTCCCTCTCTCTCCCCCGCTCTCTCTCCCTCTCCCTCTCCCTCTCTCTCTCTCTGTCTGCTGTCGTGTTGAGAGATATGTGTTTGTTTATGAAAGCACTTCTTCTCTTCTCTTAATGCGCTCGCCACTCTCCCAAAGCAAGGCTCATTAATTCGCTTGATGGTCTTTGATTTGCAGGGCATCACTAAGTCGCATTAAGACATGTATTTCCAAGCTTTTACTAAATTACGCTTCCAGAACCAACGCAATTAAATACACATTTTAAATGCTTAAAGGTTCACTCTTTAAATTCATGAGTTGAAACGGTAACGCAATTACAGACCCCACAGAAAATGAAACATCAAAAGTAGATGCCAGGACACAATGTTATTTTACAGTGACATATTTATTTTTTATACTACCTACAATCTTTTTACATGATGTCCCGGATCTATTTGGATTGTTCCTAAATGCTATAACATACTACTGTTAACTGGCCAATGTTGTTTGCCTTTATATATTAGTTATACAAAAATATACTGTTCTTAAATTGTATCAAATTATAATTAACTATATTTATGACTGTACTATATTTAACTATATCGCTTATAATAATGATGATAAGAATAATTGTACTACTACTAATAATAATTGTTCTAAAAATTGTATTTCTAATAATATTATAGTACATTTTACTGTTATACTATTATTTATCATTATCAGGTCACTGATTTATTTTAAAAAAAATGAATGTGTGACCTATATGTCAAACACTGTGTTTCACCTTTGACCTGGCGCTTGGCACATCCTTCCAAACAGCTGAGCCTCTACATGTGTTGTATGACCTTCATGGTACAGGCATGTGTCTTGTTACATGATAGCCAACACGCAGCATGTAACATATATGTAACATGTTCTGGCTGAAATGTGCTTTCTGTGCGGTTGCCGCTAGCCCCTCACTGCACACAGCATGCGTTTGTATGCTCTGAGTGGTTTTCAGTGCCTCATCAGTCCCGACCTTTGACTTTGCCTTTTATCTATTCAACAATGTCGAAATCAATTATCATTTCATTGTGTTACTTTGTATTCACTCGTTCACTCGGTAATGAATTGATTCGTTACTGTTGCAATAATGAGTTCATTCAGGACCCCACATGTATTTCCTCTGACTGGTAAGTATTTACCCATACCACTAAAGCGCTGCCTTTCATTTTGGCTAATTGAATGGTTCATCAAATTAATCTGATTAGACTATTCTTTCATTCCATTGTGTGCTACAATCATATTTCCGTCTTGTTATGCTGTTCTTTCTCTCTCTCTCTCTCTCTGTGTGTGTGTGTGTGTGTGTGTGTGTGTGTGTGTGTGTGTGTGTGTGTGTGTGTGTGTGCGTGCGTGCGTGCGTGCGTGCGTGCGTGATGCCCCAGATGGTTTAGCTGACTTGGAGCTGTTTCCTTTGTCTCTGGATCAACCCCTCCATACTGCACTCTGATCACGGCTATTAGGCAATGAGAGAGGGAGGCAGGGAAATGGAGGCAGAGCTGGGTAAAAGGGGACTAGCGACAGAGGGAGAGATGGAGGGAGGTTAAAAGAGTGAAAGGGAGATGGGACCTGGAGTGGGAGAGAAAGGGAGGGAGGGCGAGATAAGCGCAAGATAGGGTTTTTCAGCGAGGGCTGATAAAAAAAGACAAGGGAGTAGTAGAAGAAAAAGAAAACCATTACCCGGTGAGAGTGATCATCGCCACATCCGCTTTTTCCATAAAAAGGCAACAAGTGGAGCCTAATGGGAAATATGCAGATGTATGCAAATGGCGGTTGGATGGGGAGCCCAGAGGCCTGTGGGAGATTAAAGCTCTTCTGAGTGGAGAGGCTCTGGACGAGGCTGCCATCACAGCTAGGGCTGCAGTTGGCTCAGTGCTGCGGCAGTGGGGGCAGGCAAGACCAGCAGACGCTGGTATCTGTCTCCCTACCAGCTCTCGCGCTCCGCCGCCAGCTGGTTTCCATACAAACCACAAGGCCCCTTAAAGGATTTGTGGCAAACCGTTAGGATGATTTCGCTGTCATCTCAATTGGTAGTGCGGTGTGATTAGGACCTCTGCGCGCGGGGGGGGGGGGGGTTGACGCTTTGGAATGTGCCACCACCGTGGGTCTTTTTATTTATTTATTTAGTTATTTTTTACATTCAATTTGATATTCGAGACGCCTTGGCTGCTCTTTCAACGCCCCTACCGGGGGAGTGTGTCTGTGGGACTGGAAGTGCAGACATTGGATTCGATCCCCTCCCCTGCAGTGGTGGCGTTCACGCTCCACGTCCGCACTTTATCCTCTCATCTCTCTCAACCTGAGCCCGGCCTGCAGGGATGGAGATGTCACAGAGAAGGTTACAGATGTATTACATGGCACCGCCGAATGTCATAGGCCACGGCGGCCATTACGGCTCGAGCTGCACACTTGTTGCCGTGACAAAACACAGTGACGGACGCCATTACGGCTCCAGGGCTCTGCTAATGTGTCCAATGAGAATAACAATAGCTCATACAGCACTTGGCCTGGACAGTAACATACACGTATATTATATATATTTACATGTGTATTCTATATCAGTCCGTCATTTGAAAACAGAGGGAACAGACTGAGGGTGGTCTCAGGCATTCAGGTGGTAGACGGGTTTGCATTCAGAGGCTGCTGGCTCCGTTCTACTTTTAGGGGCATTGAGCAGAGCCAGCGCAATATAGGAGCGGGCAAATGTCAGGTCTCATATGGCCGCATTCTTAGATCGGCATTTGACACCTACATAAATCTGAACTTGCGTGTGTGTGCGTGTGTGTGCGTGTGTGTGCGTGTGTGTGCGTGTGTGTGCGTGTGTGTGCGTGTGTGTGCGTGTGTGTGTGTGTGTGTGTGTGCGTGCGTGCGTGCATGTGAGATACCGACTCAACCCGGCAAGCTGGGAAAAATCAATGCCAGTTATTTTTTTGTTTTTTTCTAGGCATACAAGCACGCCGCCATTTAGTCTTTCTCTGTCGGAGCGTTCTCTCTCAATCGGCTATGGACGATCAACGAGACGTCCACGGTGAGCACATTAGGTCAGCGAGGGTGACGCTGCTGAGAGCTCTGGTTTGTGTCTGTGTTTGCCTCTGCGGTCTTCCATTAGGGGCCCGGCCCCTCAAGCTGCGGTGGCAACGCCCGGGCGTGTGCGTGCGCGCGGACCTCAGCGCGGCCTGCTGGCTAAATCTCCGCCGTGCGCGAAGAGGAAGAGGAGGAGGAGGAGAAGGAGGAGGAGGAGGAGGAGGAGGAGGAGGGTGGCCGCGAGACAGACGGCACAGCTGGACTTTAGCACCCACATCAATTACCTTTATGTCCCCGCCGCAAATGAGCCTCCTCTCCGTCTCCCCTCCGTCGCCCATCCGTCGCCTCTCCGTCTCCCTTGGCCCCCCTCCTGCTCCCCGTCTGTTTTCCGCTCCCTTCGGCCCTGTCCTCCTCTGTTCATCTTCTTTTCCCGTGCCTCTCTTTTTTTTTCTTTTTTTTTCTCATCTCCTCGCCTTTTTTATCTCCTCTCCTGCTCTACCACTTTGTGTTCTGTCTTTTAAGCTCCTCCATCTCCCATTCTCCCGTCCTGGCTCTTCACCTCAGTGTCTGTGGGGGGCTCGGAGATGACTACGCAATGTCCTTCTCCAGGAAATGGGTTTGAGATCTATAGTTCTCTCTTTGTATCTTTCTCCATACACATATATCCGTCTTTGTACCTCCCCCCTTTTGTTGCTCTGTGCCAACATACAGCACACTGTTATGTGGCAGTGTCATTATTGCGTGTATATATAGCGCACCGTAGTGCAAAAACATTGCTCCGCGTCTTCTGTAGGTTACAGGACAAAATAATTCCACGTTTGTAGCAGATCTTTGCGCATGCTGTCAGGGGGTGGGTGTGACCGGCTATGTTATTAGGCTAGCCGCTCTGTATCCATGGAGAAAAGCAAACAGTGAGGCGGTGCTGAGGCCCCAGGTCGAGGCAGACAGCCAGCCAGTGATTAGACCTATTAATCCCTAGCAGGGCCATGCAGCTGCATGCTAGCAGCTAGCGGAGCAAGCTAATTTCTAATGGCGGAGCCCCGAATGATAGGGCTGAAGCTCTCAAAGCGCTACGGCTCCGAAAGGCTATGTTTTCTTATTTGGGCTCCATTGGAGTGATGAATTGGAATGGATAACAAAACCAAAGAAATAAACTGAACAAGTTAAGGGAAGAGTGAAATGTGAATGGAGTGGATATGGAAAACAACACAGCTATGGACACGTGTGTGTGTGTGTGTGTGTGTGTGTGTGTGTGTGTGTGTGTGTGTGTGTGTGTGTGTGTGTGTGATGACTAACTGACACGATGTCCCCTGGGCCCCAGCTCCATTCTGTCTGGCCGTGCTCTCCAGACGCCCCGGTCCATCTCTAATGCTATGCCGCCGCACACCTCCTCCACTCTCATCCCTTCGTTCCTCTCCTCCGCCCCATTCTGCTCTCTTTTATTACGGGGCTGAACGGAGCCTTACCCTGGCCAGCTTGTGGCCAATCTGTAATCAATCTGGAGGCAAAGAGTGATTTGTGCCAACCGTCTAAGAAGACAATTCCCTTCCCGTCCACATCCCCATCTATCTCCTTCTTTCTCTCTCTCTCTCTCTCTCTCTCTCTCTCTCTCTCTCTCTCTCTCTCTCTCTCTCTCTCTCTCTCTCTCTCTCTCTCTCTCTCTCTCTCTCTCTCTCTCTCTCTCTCTCTCTCTCTCTCTCTCTCTCTCTCTCTCTCTCTCTCTCTCTCGTTCCAACTCTGAGAGTGCCCCAGGTTCTGCCTTTTATTGTTCAGTCTCTCCTTCACCCTCAACTAAAACACTCTTTCATCACAGGTTCTGTTATTTGAAACCCCCGCAGTCCATTCTATACCCCCTCGCTCTACCCCTCCCTCCCCTCCAGACCAACAACACACACGGACACACACACACACAGACAGATGCACATACCCACACACACCCACCTTCTTATCCCAGTGTGCAGTGGTCAGCTAGGAGGCCTGGCAGCAGTCACAGCCCTCCCCTGTGTGTCGGGGCTGGCAGGGGCCCAGAGGAGACCTTCCTCTTCCTCCTCCTCGGCCTGGAGAGGGCCTTCTCCACGGAGTGCGGCTAATTATGCAAATCCCCGGCTCCCCCTCGAGCGGCTAGGGTCGGGGGCCGTGACATTAACGAACAGCGCCGAGCCCCGAGAGCGGAGCGCGAATAGAGGGAGGAGGAGAGAGGAAGAGGGGATTAGTCCTGTGTGTGAGAGAGAGAGAGAGAGAGAGAGAGAGAGAGAGAGAGAGAGAGAGAGAGAGAGAGAGAGAGAGAGAGAGAGAGAGAGAGAGAGAGAGAGAGAGAGAGAGAGAGAGAGAGAGAGAGAGAGCGTGGGGGGATTTGAGGAACGGCTGCCCCTCTGCGAGCACATGTGAAGTTTACGGACACACACACACACACACACACACACACACACACACTGCAGGAGTGGCACACTCCTTTTAACCTGCCGAGGCACAATGCACAAAGGCAGAAACATTCCAAGCGCCAGGAATATCCACCGCTTTCTTTTGCTTTCTTCAATGTTATTTGAAGGTGGCCGTAGCCCCGCCATCAACTCTGTATTTGTGTGTGTGTGTGTGTGTGTGTGTGTGTGTGTGTGTGTGTGTGTGTGTGTGTGTGTGTGTGTGTGTGTGTGTGTGTGTGTGTGTGTGTGTGTGTGTGTGTGTGTGTGTGTTGCTTTGTCTCCAGATGTGTGTGTGCGCTTTTCTTTTGAGCTTTGCCAGTTGCTCTGCTTGTCTTGGTATTGGATCAATGAGGAATAGAATCAAGCCTTCTTATCTCCCAGCAGTCAACTCGTCAGTTTCCAAGGAGACATGCTAGTGTGTTGCCGTGCCATCTGGTTCGTATCCGGGGCGACCCCGGAACCCTGGCATGCCCTAATCTTAAAAGACGGAGCTTAGTGGAGCGGGATTTACACACTACTACACTTAGTGGTGTGGGGGTGGGGGGGTGGGAGGGGGGGTCTAGCAGATTGAATATAGTTACTGTATCAAGTGAAGCACACCACCACATCAAGTTACTGCAGTAGTATTAACTTGAGCTGCATAGTCATGATATGATCGGCTGCATCAACTATTCACAGGAGGGTGTTCAGATTAACAGCTCAGATGGACGGGCCACATTGTCTATTTCAAAGCAGTCATTCGGTCACGTTCCAACTCCTCCTTACAGAGCGAGACATGGACTCCTCACTCCTCGAGGGTGCGTTGGGTTCTCTGATTCCGGGAGGGCGGGGGGAGGGAGGGGTCCCACTGGTGGCTGGCCAACAGCTGGTGTAACCAGACGCTCTCCTGAAGACTGTCAGCCCCCAAGGAGGAGAAACGCCCCACCCATCTCTCTCTCTCTTTCTTTCTCCGTCCCCCCTTTCCTTTTCCTCTCCCATCTCTCTCCCATTGCCCGAGCACGAGCAATTCACACTTAAACTAATTCAATTTTCCTTGCGGCGGGAGCCACATGGGACTGCATTGGAATTCCGGTTTGTCATGATAAAATGATTACACGGCATTGTGTTTCTCCGGGCGCCTCCCAGCGCATTTATTAGAATCTGTCAGGGGCGATGTAGATCGTCCGGCCAAAGTGCCTGTCTCCGCGGATCGCACCCCCCAAAGCCCCCCCCCCCATCCCTCCCCTCCCATATCCTCCCCAGAAACGGGATATTCCTTATGAGACACGTCGCTCCTGGCGAACACATAATCTGATTACATCCGCTAGATTAAAAATATATTGAATTTTTTTTTTTCCTCTCTCCATCACATTCTCTACTTTCCCATCCCTCCCTCCCTCCCTCTGTTCTTCCCCTCATCGCTCCATCGCTCTCCGGCTGCCTCATTCCGGGAGCAGTGGAGAGGCACTCGCTGCACCACATCTCTCTCTCCATCAATTCTCTCGCTTTCTATCTATCTCTATCCACCTCTCTCCCCCCCCCTTTTCTCTCTCTCCATCGAGTCTCTCTCTCTCTTTCTCCATCAACTCTCTCCCTCTCTCCAGGTAATATTACAGCTTATTATTTTTCATATTTCCAAGGCCCCTCTCCCCCTGCCACGCTGTCAGTTGGCTGTCATGTGTGATTTGGAGCTGTCACTCCGGCGGAGGGTTGGCGGGGTGGTCAGGGGGGGATTGTTTACGCGGTCGTCTCTGGAGGTGTCACAGTGAATTAGACCCTGTGGACCAGGCACCCCCACTGTGCGCCCAGGATACCTTTCCTGAGGACTGGCCTACGCGGAGAGAGGTGGACTATCAGGCCATGGCCGTCATAGTTAGCCACCAGTGATTGTCTGTGGCAAGTCTGTGTGTGTGTGTGTGTGTGTGTGTGTGTGTGTGTGTGTGTGTGTGTGTGTGTGTGTGTGTGTGTGTGTGTGTGTGTGTGTGTGTGTGTGTGTGTGTGTGTGTTTCTCTCAGTTGTCCGATGCCGCGCTCTCTCAGCCAACCAATTACTGTCCTGAGGAGCAGACAGCTGTCACTGCCGTCGCCTTTTCCATCCCCCCCCTGCGTCCCCCTCCCGGCCACTCGCTCCCCTCCCGGCCCCCACGCGTCCCCCCGTTCTGTTGCAGCTGACAGGGGAGTCAGATGGGAGTCTCACCCTGGGTCCTGCTCCCAGAGGGAGTCATTACACTACCCTGGGACACACACACACACACACACAAACACACAGGCCCCTTCTGTATTTCCCTGTCTCTTTCCTCACTTCACTCTGCCCTTGCACCCTACCAGTGGTCTCCACCCCTCCACGCAGAGTCCCTGTTTTCATTAGCTCCAACCCAGTGTCCCTTCCCAGCCCGCTGGCCCTCTCTATCAGCCAGGGTAGCGGCTCCACAGATGGGCCCCGGCACCGCGGCCCGCACGTAGCCAGGCAGACAGGGGACCCTGTGGGGCCTCACGTTGTCTCCGACACCCAGTCACGTCTGGTGGCTCGGCCCCCGCCATGGAGCTGCGGTCCAGTGTTCGGGTGTGCGAGCGCGGCGGGGGCTGCAGCTACGCGTGTGTCTCTCCGGCGCAGCGCCAGCTATCTCCTCTACAACTCTCCCTTCCTGTAATACAAACGCGATTGCGCTTATCTCTCCCTTTCAGCCCAACGCACTCCATCCGGTTTGTGCTCTGGCACGCACCACACGCTGCTAGGCTGATGTCTCTGGAGTGGATGCACTCGCACTTTTACTCACACACGCTGCGCGACTCCACACAGGGAAACAAGGAATGTGGCGGGCTTGTCGAATTTTTCACTTTCCCCGCTGTGCAAATTGGGAGAGTGAGGTGTGGAGAGGAAGCGCGTGTGTGTGTGTGTGTGTGTGTGTGTGTGTGTGTGTGTGCGTGTGTGCGTGCGTGCGTGCGTGCGTGCGTGCGTGCGTGCGTGCGTGTGTGCGTGTGTGTGTGTTTGTTTGTGTGTCCCTGCCCCATTGAGATTTACTATACACCACTCTTGTTAATCACAGAGACTTTAATTGTTTTCTTTACCTAAGGCTGTACCACACAAGGTTGCTGGCTTGCCTGTACCAATTGAGAGCTACATAATCACTTATTTATTTGCAGGTTGTGCTCCGCGATCTGTAATTTTATATAAATATATATATATATATATAGATAGATATACAGTTTATATATATATATATATATAATTTTTTTGTCAGTGTTTGTATGGATACACACTGTTAGGAGGAAGGTTGTTTTTTTACCTCTAGAATGTAAAATGAGATGAATCACGCTTTTCTTGAAGCCGTCTGATTGTGATCACTTACCTGACTCAGACCACGCAACTTAAAGCCCAAGGCCACTATTCTGCCACATGTGATCCTGTGTGTGTGTGTGTGTCTGTCAAAGACAAAAAAGTACATAAGGATAAGTGAACCTAGGGTAATATGTGCTTGGAGAAAATCCAACTCACACACACACACGCACACACACACACACACACACACACACACACACACAGTATGTCCAATTTTATTTACCCCACAGTCTATTAAAATGTACATGCAACAGACCATGTCATAAGTGTACATTGTAAAACTACACATTAAACAAATACTCGTGCCTACGCACACACACACACACACACACACACACACACACACATAAAGGAAGTTGGGCCCAAAGTAGCTGCACGCTCACTCAAACACACACACACGGCATATGACAAATGATGGGATTTAAACATCAACACTATGAAATATTCATGTGTCAGCAGCATTCGCCCGAGCAGAACTAACACCAAAGGGGATTTGCCTTCAGATCTGAGGATGCTACTGTATTCCTGTGTTTTCTCACTCTGCTTCTGCGTCGTGTATATGTGTGTGTGTGTGTGTGTGTGTGTGTGTGTGTGTGTGTGTGTGTGTGTGTGTGTGTGTGTGTGTGTGTGTGTGTGTGTGTGTGTGTGTGTGTGTGTGTGTGTGTGTGTGTGTGTGTGTGAGTGTCGTCTGTTGCGACAATCTGAGCCAATGTTGCGGTGTTGTCCCAGTGTTCTTCGGTATTGTTCTAGAATGTTCCGTGAATAATCCACTTTTGCGTTGGACACATCTGCTTATGTGGGAAGGGCATGCAGTTTTGCATAGGTCTCTTTCTAAAACTGAAACGGATTTTAGGATGTGGGGGATAATTGTCAGAGGTTTGTCGCATAGAGGTGTCACACATACACACACATACAAACGTACACACACTCTACCTTGGTAGCATTGATAACAAGTCTGGTTCTGGTACAGAAAGAGGGTCACATTCATCCAAACCGCCAAGATGAGACAGTACGTATTGTAAAAGGAAGCAGATGGGAAATGCCTGGTGGAGTTGAATCACTCGTAGAGGGGGGGGGGGGGGGTGTGTTGGTGTCGGTGTGAGGGAATAGTTCGGAAGAGAAAGTGCCGCGGTAGAAAGATCAAGAGTAAGAGAAAGTCAACGCTGTCACATTCCAGTATGTCACATTGGAAGCAACGCCTCAGTTTATCAGCGGTGACCACCATTCCAACATATCCAGACAAACAAACACACAGACACACACACACACACACACACACACACACACACACACACACAGCCACTATACACACAGTCACTATACATTGTCACATGCACACACAGTCACACATGCACAGTCACATACAGTCGTAGCAGAGTTGAGGAAGACGTCGGCTCGTCTGGGGAAGGGAGGGGGAAAGCATTCCGTTTAGAAAAGGATGTTGGGGGTGAAAATATGGGAAGATGAGGAGAGAGGAAGAGCTAGCTGTTGGTAGCAGACGAGTGAAGATGGAGGATGTATAATGTATAAGAGGAGACTAGGAGGGAATTGGAGAGCGGGAGAGGAGGAGAGGAGGAGACTGTGGCGTCTCTCTCTTCACCATTTGTCATTGTGTCGGCACGTTATGCAGATGAGAACCTAATATGATATCTCTGCTGGGCTGATGGTGGCCTAAAACGATATCCCGCCTCGACAGGGTGTGCGCGTGTTTGTGGTGTGTGTGGTGTGTGTGTGTGTGTGTGTGTGTGTGTGTGTGTGCGTGCAAGTTTCTGAAGGGAAGCAGACAACATCATTTACAAACGTAATTTAGCAAAGCATTTCAAATAGGTGACATACATTTTGCATGCGCAGACCTCCCCTGTGGGTTATCTGAATGTGTTTGGTGTGCACAGTGGGGCGAGGGCACGCCGTGTCCCCGCCTGTCACCAGACCTCCCCTGTCGGGGGCTGTGGACCAGACCAGACTGATTGAATTCTCCCCAGACCTCATTAGTTAAAACAAAGCCAGTTGTCCATTTGGGCTCCTCTCCAGCCTAATTGATATTGACTTACTGATTGGCTCAGGGGTTATTTAAAAGCTTGTTCGGTGTCATCGTCAGCGCTGCTTTAAACCTCCGTGTAAAAGTGGCCCCCGATGGTCTCCTGGCCCCAGGCCCTGATAAGCGCCATTAAACTGACTGATAGGCCGTCGTTACGGGCTCCTCCTGTCAACACTGTCCAACAACCACACCATTAAGTCGTCATAAAGCAATATGATTTTCCCTTTGACTGATGGAGACAGCGCCATCAGTTACTGTGAATATTAGAACCCATAAATGGTGGGGGGAGAGGTAGGCAGCGTCGTGTGTAACCCTCGCAGGTCCTGTTAATAGTTATCTATCGCGAGTGGATAATCACAGTCACAGCTACGCCGCGTTGCGCGGAGGACTTAGCGTTAGCCTAGCGTCGGCCGGGCCTTTTATCACCCTGATGGATGGCAGGCCCCTTCTTTAATGTGACACGTTATGATCATATCCATTTGTCCGCCGTTCTCATCGACATCACTTTATGGCTCCTCCATCTCGCACAGTCCGTCGAGCCGAACGGTAATATATATATATATATATATATATATATATATATATATATATATATATATATATATATATATATATATATATATATATATATATATATATATATATATATATATATATATTTTCCCTCGGTAATGGCAGCGAGGAAAAACGCTCCATAAACCAAAGATTTCCCGCTTCCCCTGCCACTTTGGTGATCTTTATCCTGCTCCTCATCGGCTCTCTTTAGTTTCCCATCAGACCGTCTGTCACTCTGGCGGCGTTCTCTTTTCTCCTTTTGCTTCTATTTTTTTTTGTCGTAATTTGTCAAAAAAAAAAAAACTGCTTTCTTTCTTTTTCTTGTGTTATTTCCCGTTTGTTTCACCCCCCGCTCTCTGGAGAAGTCTGGCTAGGGAGGCTGCCTAGGAGAGTGGAGGAGTCAGCGCGGGATTAAAATGTAATATCAGACTATTAAAGAGATTAGCGGGTGACATTTCACCGGCTGAGGCTCTCAATCTGATGAACTGGCATTCACATATTGATTCATCCTGCGGCTTTCCTTTTTATCAGCCCCTCCTCATATGGGCCGGAATACATCCGATAGGCTGGCCTTTCATGGGCAAGTTGTCGTGAGGCTTTGGCACTAATTCAGCCTTGATTGGCTGTCAGGTCTGTTTGTTTGAGGAAGTCAGGTACATTCATCATATCCTGCCCCAGAGGACTCTGGGAGAGGCCCGGAGAGGAAATGAATGAATCTGTCGTTTCAGAAGAACCCCAAAAAAACAAAAGAAAAATCCTCTTTATTGAACCCACTAATGAAAGCTTCAAAAGGAAATGCCATTTGTCATAAAAGAACCTTATTGTTTCTAATTACAACAAACCACAATTCGGCTCAATTATGTTGCGCATTCGTTAGCGCTAACAAGGTACCCTCAACGTGACTAAAATGCAGTATTAGCTCACTGCCACACCTGGAAGAAAACAACAACAGTCTGCTTGCGTTCCTCTCTCGCTCTCTCACGTCGCCCTCTGCCCGCCATCCATTTCTCTGCCCCCTGCTCAGCGTGTTGTCCAGTCTGACGTGCAGAGTTTGGTGCCTGTTTGTGGGAGTCCCAGGGGAGGGCAGAGGGGTGTGTGGAACACCGCGGGGGTCTGAAGGGAGGGCTTCGGGGCCAGCACAAAGGCTTCCTCTTGGCCAGGAGATATATTCCACTCCCCCATCCCCCTCTTCCTCCCTCGGGGAAGCAGCACGCGCACCACAGCTCATTCCACTTATTTCCTGCATGTGCTGCGCGGCTTCCTGTCGTGTGATCTCACAGGCCGGCCTGGTAACGGCCACACGCCCGCCTCCTGTCTCCAGTCTAATCAACTCCTAATGTGTCTCAATTGAAGCCGCACTCCACCACGCACGCCCCAAACACACACACACACACACACACACACACACACACACACACACACACACATACAGACAGGCAGGCAGGCAGCACAGGGTTTATCCGGGGCCGTCGGTAATGTGTGTGGCGGGCCTCATACAGGCTGATCTGCATGTGGGAGAGGGGCTGGGTGATGGAGCTGGTCTGTACTCTTATTAAATGGGTGTGAGGGGAGGGAGGGCGAAATGGAGGGAGGAGAGGAAGAGAGAGAGAGAGAGAAAAGGGAGGGTACAGTGGGGGGGCCAGTCTTATCCCGCAGGCATGATGGATGACTGGCCGGTCTCTCGTTCAGTTATTTTCGGTTGTTTTATGATCTTGGGCTAGGCAATGGTGTGTGTGTGTGTGTGTGTGTGTGTGTGTGTGTGTGTGTGTTGGGAGTGGGGCTGGTAGCCTGCACGGGAGCGCTCACCCTTTGAATATCACAGGGTAAATGAGGCCTAACATGCTATTCCCCCCTAACACCTCTGTAGGCTGCTCCCGCTCT
>JAPMUY010005001.1:52500-90000 GCA_026901105.3 Galaxias olidus | reverse complement strand
TCACCCACACACACACACACACACACAAACAAGCAGACAGACACACACACACACACACATATACAGAATCACAAAGAGAGCTTGCCGTATAATTTGCTCCTGTGTGTTTTGCTCCTCTAACGAAGCTCTCTGGTGGTTTGATTGACAGTGGGCTCGTTATTTAGCGGATGCTCTGGGCCCCGAACGAGAGACAGCATCCGTGTGACACAGCCAGGTGTTAAAGTAGACGGAGGGGAG
This sequence comes from Galaxias olidus, assembly GCA_026901105.3. NCBI lineage: Eukaryota > Metazoa > Chordata > Actinopteri > Galaxiiformes > Galaxiidae > Galaxias > Galaxias olidus. The sequence goes on along the minus strand of JAPMUY010005001.1, from coordinate 89,763 downwards.
GGGGGCACGAGGGAGGAGATGGCGGGGGGGGGGGGGGGGGGAGCGGGGGGGGATATTAGGATAGACGGGGTTGGGCAAGGTGATTGGGAAACCTTGTTTTAGGTGCGGAGGGGGCTGGGACAGGACCACAACAACAACAGGGGGAAGAGGAGGCCTAGGAGGAGTGGGGGGGGGCATGGAGTGAAGGGGGAGGACAGAGTCGACGAGGGGGCGTGACGGCCCGGGTGTGTGTCTGCGTGTCACGCGTGGCAGCGAGTGGCTGGCTAATTGCAGGCCTAGCCAGTGATTATGTGCTCTACGGAAACAACGGCTTATAATTAGTGAGCGGGGCACCATGGACGCCACTCCACGCCGGTCACTATCAGAGCCGGGGCCTCGCCTCGCTCTTCGCCTCAGAGGCCCGGTGACGCACACGCCCCCATCCCCCCATCCCCCCCCCCCCCCCCCCCTCCGCGCCCCTGGCTGCCGGCGGCGCCGGCGCTCCCCTTCGCCCCGTGCAGACGGAGGGAGAGCGGTCCCGACGGAGCGGGCGGACGGGCGAGCTCCTCCGTGTTCCCCAGGTGAGGCAGCCGCCGATGCACGCCGTGTTCTTTTGCGTCGCTCTCACACACACACACACACACACACTCACACACACTCACACACACACACACCACACGCCACAAGGTATAATTACGGAGACTGCCACAATGCGCGTCGGTTGCCGTCTCGATGGCTGCCCGTCTCGCCGTGGCAACGGCACTGACAACAGCCAGGCACACACAAGCCACCCCCGCCCCCACCGGCCTCGCAGACACTGAATATTCATGAAGGGAGCCGACTCACTAGATGGCACTGCAGCCATCCGCTGGTATATGGCAACGCAGACTACCGCTAGGGAAAGGGTGTGCGTGCGTGCGTGCGCACGTGTTTATAAGCCTGCTAGATGAAGAGACTTAAACCTCTCTTGGAGAGTTTTGCTCCGTCTTGACTTTCTTCTCCTGGTCTCTCTCTCTTCTGTCGTTATCGAGGTTTAAGGCTGTTGGCTGGGCGCTAATTTATTCCTCCGGCGAGCGCCAGCCGAGACGGGAGCCTTCGAAACAGTTCTGCGTTACTTTCGCACGCACACACACACACACGCGCGCGCATACGTGTGCACACAAACAAACAGACATCCTGCATTGAGAAGGCTGCTGCGTACAGCGTAGCTCAGTCTGGCCATTGACACTCTTCTTCTCCGGCCATGCCGATGATCCCCCTCCTTCCAGCTACGCCGTCGTTCAGGCCCCCAGCCTTCATCACTGTAGGATGAAGAGTAGGGCGACAGTGACGGGGAGGACGATGGCGTCAGCGGTGAGGAGACGCCCACAGCGACGGGGCTGACCCGGTGAGACCCCGGCGACGCTGCCCATAGATCCTCTGCAGCGGGCCTCCACAGCGCCTCCTTCTCCCGGGGATCAGACAAAGCCTCTCCTCTCCTGGTCCCCTCCCACACAATGGCTGAGTGACGGAGGGAGGGAGGGAGGCGCGGGGGACTGGGCTCTCGTCCGGCCTTAATTGCACGAGGCTGTCCGGGTGTCATGCTCGCTCTTCATCCATTTTTCATCCGAGCGCATGAATTATGAAGGGGGCCTAACCGCACGGAGGGGAGGCGAGAGAGAGAGAGAGAGAGAGAGAGAGGGAGGAGGGGGGGGGGAGAGAAACAAAAGGACGAGAGGGATTCAATCCACAGGGACCTAGCCTGATAAAACCTCTATCCATACCGGCCCTTTCTCTCCAACACAATGACGGGGGAGTCCACTTGGAGAGAGAGAGAGAGAGAGAGAGAGAGAGAGAGAGAGAGAGAGAGAGAGAGAGAGAGAGAGAGAGAGAGAGGAGGAAACCGCACAGGCATGTCTGTCAAACATCCCTCACTCCTCCAGACAAACACACAGATCACACTTACATTTCGCCCACACCGACCCACTGTGCACAACAGGCTAGGTCATATCAGGTAGAAGATAAGTCCTGCCATCTCAAAAACAACTGTGGTAGCGCAAAGCATCATTTTAGCGCGTGCACGTGAGTGTGTGTGCGTGCGTGTGTGTGTGTGTGTGTGTGTGTGTGTGTGTATATGAAAAAGGTTTTTCTTCTTTCAATACCCAATGTGTTCCAAGTCAGTGGACTGGATCTGGGTCTCTAGTGGGCTGCCTATCACCTCTCACCAGGGCAACCCCCCCAACCATGCACACACAGACACACAACCACACACACACACACACACACACACACACACACACACACACACACACACACACACACGCACACACACACAACCACACAGGAAGGATGTGTCAGTCCAATATAGGCCTCCCTGTGGGCCGTTGGCCTAGTTGGGGCTCGCCGTAGCTAGACAGAGGAACCTGCAGCGCCACTCAAAACCGTCACGATCTTCATCATCCTCGTCGTCCTCACATTGAACACCGTCGCCATTTCGTCGACAGCACTCTTAAAGCCACGGCCTTCATGTTGGTGACTGTTTACCTCCAGAACAGCCAGTGGGTCCGTTAGCTAGTGGACCTGTTATAGTGAACCGTCTGTTCCGCTGAGGTCAAACAGGAGGTGTTGGCGTGGCAATCTCTCTGTTACGTCAGGTAAGAACACACACACACAAACACGTGGTAGCACTGTAACACAAACAACACACAAATAACCCCTCACACACAAACACACACACAGTGCTTCGATCAGCACAAGAGGAAGGAATTCTTTTCAGCTGATGAGGAGGAGAAGATGAATATGTCTGCCACCACATGGAAGAAGAGGGAGAGAGGGAGAGGGAAGAGAGAGAGAGAGAGAGAGAGAGAGAGAGAGAGAGAGAGAAAGGGGGGGGGGATAGAAGAAAAGTAGGCAGAGCTCCATATGCAGAAAGGCAGAGCTAGAAGTAGGTGTCTCCTCTGGTTGGGATAGAGTAGGTCTTACCAGGGGACAGATGACACTTCTGGAAATGTTTTCCCCAGTGTCTACACGCAATGCATGTGCCCATGTATGCATGCATTGTGTGCGTGTGCGTGTGCGTGTGTGTGTGTGTGTGTGTGTGTGTGTGAAAGACTTGGTATGACGAGTGTAGAGGAGCTCCAGATGGCTGAGAGACAGGTGAGCCAATTAGTGAGTCTCACTACACAGCAACATCATCACACCGGTGGAACGTGACAGCTACACACACACACACACACACGCACACACACACACACACACACACACACGCACACACACACACACACACAGTCGCACAAACACAAGTTGAACGTTTCATTATTTCTTATCCATATCTTTGCACTGCGGCATTCTTCGTGTTACCAATGTTACCATTAAGGAAATGAGTCAAAGACATGCAGATTATATTAATATACAATAGAGAGACGATGATGATCCTCCATATATTAATTTAATAGCATTAGTGATTTACCATCTCTTTCCAACAGTGGCTCGGAGATTATGCTGTTTCTTACACACCGTGGAGACCCAGATTTGAGTAATTTTTTATGTATTTATGTATTTAAAAGGAGCCAAAAATAAGGCTGTGCACACGACTGATGTTTATTATAATTCAGAGAGGAGATCTTCAACGAGAGGAAAGACAGAACGGCAAATCCTAAACATGAAAATAAGAACAACAACAATCTCGCTCGTTCTCTCTCTTTATTGCTCTCTCTCTCTTTCTCTCTTTCTTTGCCACTAAAAAACAAACCGCGGCCAACTAGTGGAAACTACTGAATATCAGACACAGATAATAGGAACTCACCAGTAATGAGCATGCTGCCACTTCTCTCGGGAACACACGCACACACACACACACACACACACACACACACACACACACACAAACACAAACAAAACCACGCAAAAACTTTCCCCTAACACACTTTTTTTCACAAACACATAAACAGACACACCTGTGAAAAGCTTTTTTGTGTGTGTGTGTGGGTTTGTGTTTTTTTTTTCTTTTGTTAAGAGATAATTGACAAGCCACAAGGGCTGCTTTTCCCCCTAATGGAAGGTGACAAATGAATTGTGTGTTAATGTCTGCAAATGGAATGGGCTTGCTATATCCTCGTCCGCCTTCCTCCATCTACACAAGCACACATGCCGCATTCTGTGGACCCGGCTCCGTCGTGTGTGTGTGTGTGTGTGCGTGTGTGTGTGTGTGTCCCAGGTAATTGTTTTGGTGTGTCGTCGGGTAGTTTTGCTCCTGTGCCGGCATGTTCCCTGAGAGAGGTGTGGTTTGTGTGGGCTCCACAGGCCGTACATCACCATAGCAGAGATGAATGTCATCCTATTTCCCATCTTAATTATCCGGGTCGCCAAAGCCTCTTCTCGCAGATGACCTCTGGAGAAGATTGGCTGGCAGCTGGATTAGGCGGTGTGTGTGTGTGTGTGTGTGTGTGTGTGTGTGTGTGTGTGTGTGTGTTCAGAGAGGCTCTAATCTCCCTCTCTCTCTCCCTCTGGGATGTGGCCGACTTTCATCGCGGAGCGTCTCCCCCGTGACCTTCTGGCTACGGCCCCGGTCCGGCCTCGCCGCCGTTTGTTTACCTGCGCCGCCCTAATGCTGTTGTCGTGGCAACGGCAGCCTCCGCCCCCGTCGGTCCTGCCTCTGTGTGAGTTGACCACAGAGGTAGAACGGTCCCACCATAGCTTCCCTATTCTTTTCCCTGAGTACTCTGCGACGGGGGCTCTCTCCTGTGCGAGATGAGATGAATTGTGCATGGCTTCAGCTGATTGCAGAACCTTGTATCTAATGCAATTTTCATTTCACCCCCCTCCCTTTTCTTTCAAACTGCAGAGTCAAGTATTTTCTTCTTTCACTCTGGGAAAAAAAAATCTAAATAATTGATCAGTGTTTTGGTGCATTTTTCCTGCTGGGAGAAGGAAGGAAAAGAGGATTTCTTTTTTTTTTTTTTTTTGTGGTGGGGTAGAATGCACAAGAGTGGAACGCTTAGAGGGTGAGGGAGGGAGGGAATGAGGTGGGTAGAGGAGTGCTGATGTGTAGCCTCGTTCTAGTGGTGGCCTAAGAGGAGGAGGGAGAGAGAGAGGGGGATGGAGATAGGGAGAGAGAGAGGGATGGATGGAGCTAGAGAGAGAGAGAGAGAGAAAGAGAGAGGGAGAGAGAGAGCCTGCAGACTTTGGTAATCCCTCTTTTATTAATGTGAGGCCAAGCTCAGCAGAACCAAGGCCTGCACAGACATAACAGAGGCTTCCTCTGCAGCCCACCGCAATCTCTCTGCATGTCTCTCACACACACGCACACACACACACACACACACATACACACGTGTACACCCATTGAAGTACCCGACTTTGGTCTTTTCCTGTTGTAAGTGTTACTACGTTGCCTAAGCAGACAGAGTAGTGTAGCGGCCATTCAGCCGGGCCTGGCCCGCAGAGTGCTCTCCCTGTGAGGCACTAGTTTAGCCCCCTGGGCCTCTGATCCGGTCCTGGCTCTGGGCCTCTGATCCGGTCCTGGCTCTGGCTCTGGCCTGCATCTCGGCCTCGCAGAGACAGAAGGGCCTGCGTCCTCGCTGGGTTGCCATGGCAATGGCCGCACATCACATAGTGCCCCCCATGTAGCCAATGGGTATTGACCTTTCGCTGTCAGAATTAGTTAGAGAGAGCGATAGGGGCGAGAGAGTGAGAGCGGAAGAGAGAGAGGAGCTCACTGGGAACAACATTCATAACTGGGTCATTTTATGAATGTAAACGATGAAAACGTACAGGCAGCCGTAGTTTTGCAAAGGCCTAGGGCTGCACTGATGTCATTTTTCGTTTGAAGGCGAGTGCCGGTGCACACGCGCACATGTGTGTGTGTGTGTGTGTGTGTGTGTGTGTGTGTGTGTGTGTGTGTGTGTGTGTGTGTGTGTGTGTGTGTGTGTGTGTGTGTGTGTGTGTGTGTGGATGTAAGTGCCAGAGAGTCAGAGTCACTCTTTGAGTTTGATGACGTGAGTGACAAAGGCAGCCATTTCTAGGTGTATCCGTAACGCCTACTCTACCTACCCATCCAGACAGGACGTGGTGATGGGAGTGGAGGCCTGCTCTCTCCCAGACCTCACCATATGTTCTTCAGCCATTCCCCCATGCCTACTAACAGATAAACACACACACACACACACACAGGGCCAGCCCACACTCACGGAGGAGGAGGAGGATGTACAGGGGCTTTAGACAAAGAGATTGGCTCTCGACACAGACCCGTTCAGGGCTCGGGAAGGGCTGGCCTGAGGAGTGATGTGGATTCAGAGATTGGTTATGAACAGACCGAGGGCCGCCGTCACACTGGGACTTGGAGGGTCTGCATCCCATAGCGTGACCCAGCTCCAGCGTGGCTGTGTGCTCTCCTGTGTCCACGGCGTAGCCACACCCTGGTCCTCTCTACGCTGCAGTTTAGCATAATAAATAAACACGGCAAAAAATAAAACCTCTTTAAATGTCAACAGCCCAAAAAAAAATAGAGATTATGCGGCACCCCACCACAAGTGGACACTTGGAACCAAATGAAAAATGACACACAGAAATCCGTAATTATGTTATTTTAAAATGAGCGCTGCCTTTTAATGACACTCGACGGAGCGCTGTGAATTGCTCTAGATTTGAATTGTTTTGTTTTGCTTTTGTCCACGAGTCGCAGGTGTTTTTGAAGACAAACGATTTTGCCCTCTATGCCAAACAATGTAATGAACCTCAGACTCACACTCTATAACTGTATCTATCCTCCTGGCAGACACACACGCACACACACACACACTCACGCACACGCGCACGTGCACGCACGCACACACACACACACACACACACACACACACACACACACACACACACACACACACACACACACACACACACACACGCACACACACACATCTCTAATGAAGCTGTGCTCATCTCCTCTCCCTCGCTCTCGTTTTGTGTTGCTGGCTCTGTGAAACATGCATAAATCATAATAAAGAGAGGGATGAATATTTAATGAGCAGCTTCCTGTGCCTCCGGCCCCCGTCCTCCTGTGGCTAGGACAGGCAGGCAGGCAGGCGGGCGGAGCAGTCAAGTGGCAGCTCCACGTCCACTGGCCAGCCGACTGGAGCTGGAGCTGGCAGGCCGTCCTCTGGGAGGCGTCCTCCGTGAGACAGGCCTGTCCGCGTTGCCTTTACCTGGGCATGATCCAGTGGGCTGACCCCCCTCTCACCGGAGACTGGCTGTGGACGACCCGGGTGATGCTTGTTAAGCTGTGCGTGTGTGTGTGTGTGTGTGTGTGTGTGTGTGTGTGCGTGTGCGTGGAGGAGGAGGACTGACTCTGGCCGGGCTTGGCCGGACAGACTGTAGACTGTAGCGGGACTGGGCTGCAGACTGGGCCACTCCAAAGCTGTGGTATTAGAGGGAAATAGGCCGCGCTACACAACAACACGAGGCGAGCTGTCGGAGGGGATTACTTCAGCTAGGCCAGCCAGCGGGGTCTCCAGCGCTCCACCGCTCTGCCAGAAAGACTAAGGGAGGGTGGGAAGGAGGGAGGGGAAAGAGAGAGACGAGTGAGGGGAAGGGAGGGGGGCGGGTGTGTTTCTCTGTGCGAGTAGGGAACCAGCAGAGAGGCTGAGGAGCGAGGCGAGAGACGGAGAGAGGCACCTTCTTCCCCCCCCCCCCCCCCCCCCCAAAAACAGATTTTCAGAAAAGAGAGTGGGCCTCACACAGGAGCGAGAGAGAGCGAGAGAAGCGGAGAGAGAGAGAGAGAGAGAGAGAGAAAAAAAGGAGGCGAGTTCTCTGTTGTTGCTAGAACCTCCCCTCCAGCACCCATGTTGGAGCATTCGTCCGAGCCGAGCTGTGTGGGGAGTGTGTGTGTCGACAGCATATGCTGCTCCTCCTCTGCGCCCCCCGTCGCAGGATCCACGAGGGCAGGCGAGCTGCTGCTGAGGTACGCACGCACGCCCTCTCAGACACACACACACACACACGCACGCACACACACACACACACACACACATCCATCTTTTGGACCCAGATGCTGTGTTCAGTCCTCCTGGGCATTGTTTGACTGCCATGGTGTGTGGTTTGTTAGTGTGCGTTGTGTCAACAGCGTTTGTGTGTGTGTGTGTGTGTGTTTGTGTGTTCGGTCATGTCTCTGTGTGGAACAGGTCCGGTGGTGTTGGGTCTATAATGTTGTGTCTGGGACGTTTCAGTCATTCTGTTTCCACTGCAGTGTCTGAGGTTTACCTCCTCTACCCCTCCTCCCTCTTTCCCTCCCTCCCTCCCTCTCTCCCTCCGTCCCTCCCTCCTCCCTCTTCTGTCTCTCCGCTGCTGTTTCCATGGCGGGATCTCTCACTGCTGTCCCGCTGATTCTCTTTTGCCGCGTTTGAGTGTAACACTCGAAGTCCGTCTACTTCTGCCATTTTCTCTCTCCGTCTCTCTCTCTCTGGGTTGGAGACCCCTGGGGTCCTGTTGTGGAGCCGGGGGGGGGGGGGGGGGCGCGTCTTTTTGCGGGACAGGGAGCGGTGGGGGAGTGTGCCCACCGAGGGACCAGACACTAGCAGGGAGAGGGGTGGGTTTTTAGGGGGCTGCCGCCTATCCCGAGCCAGGAGGAAAGCAATGGGCGGGAATGCTGGAAGAAGGAGAGAGGAGCAGGGGACGACTCCATGTTTGGATTGCGGGTAGCTTCAAGCGAATCCGCGTCTGTTTTTAACCCTAACAGACTTTGAGGTGGGACCGGGGGTATGTCGAAAAACATCATTTTTTTTACAGTTTCTTTTGTCTTTCTTTTTGCTTTGCTTCGCGTTGGAATCGCTATAGGTGTCGGGGACACTGTTCTAGAGCGGAAAGGAAGGGTGGGAGAATGTGTCCCTGGGAAGATGTCGTCCTTTGTGTGTCTGGAACACAACGCCCGGGTAGACAGAGTGACGGGGAGAGAAGGGGGAAAGGAGATGGGGAGAGAAAGAAATGGGGGGGGGGGGGGGGGGGCAGAAAGTGTCCCAGCTCTGGCACTGACAGAGGCAGACAATGAGGCTGACAGACTCCTCACTGCTGGCTTCAGCCTGCTCTCTCCACCTCCTCCTCCCATATCACCCGTTACCATATTCTAAAGGCTTTTATTCCCACAATGTGAAGCAATATATGTGTGAGTATATATACTGTACAGCCAGCAGTGAGGAGTCTATCAGCTTCATTGTGAGAGAGAGAGGAGAGAGAGGAAAGAGAGAGAGAGATGCATGCATGTACATAGTATAAAAATGGCCAGACCCCTGTTTCATTTAGCTACAAATTTGGAAGACTATTGAATGCCGGTACTGGAGATTTAAACAGAAAAGGGTTGTTTGCCTTTCAGGTACCATAAACTGAGGCGTGATGCGTGTGAGTGGAAAAAAACAGATAATCAAATCGATGTTGAAAGTCAAGTTGCTTTACAACCGAGTCGTGACACATCAGTGTTGCGCAGGTAGTGATTTACAGCACCCTAACGCGCTAGCTGCACGCTTTATGGGTCAACAGACGTAACCGCTGAAAGGGATGCACTTCATTTGCAACGTACCCCGGGGGGGAGCCAAAGCAGCTACACTCAGTCAGAACCATGGCTGCGATTAAAGTAATGGCAGCTTGGTGTTTTACTGGCTTATATTTCCTTGGGTTTACCAGCGTGTGTGCCGGGGTGAGTCTCCGCTCACCCTACAACACGTGAGGATGACAACCAGGACGGCACGGACACGCCTCCCCTCCGCGTGCTCTCAGCTAGACAAAGCCAACGCTTTTGAAGAGCGCCTATCTAATAGGAGGGAGCGGTGCCAGTCCGTCTTAGTAGCCACGACGGCTGGGCTCCATTTAGCGCCTCAGCCCGTCGTTAGCCGGACTAGGTGGGGGCCGGGCCCCGTCTTGAACAGGCTGCGACGGCGGGCCGTGTCCACACAGGCCCGGCCCGGGGACGACCCGGATACGAGGCCCGCTCTGTCTGTCTGCCGAGCCACCTTTTCAATCAGGAGGTGTCAGACAAGCATGGCTGGTGCGGCGGGCAGGCGCGCACGTGGTAGATGACCACGTATACACACCCACACACACTCACACACATATGCAGAAGCACACAGACCAAACACACGCCAGACGCAGACCAAGCACACACACATGCACACACACAGCAATCACAAAGACGACATGTAGTAAACACATGCATAGATGGATAGACGTAGACATACAGACAGATGCGCACACACACACACACACACACACACACACACAAGACGATTGGTGTATCACCCAACTTTGTGTGTTTCTAGTGAGAGGACTTAACCAAGTGACTAGTTGGGTCCCCCTGACGCCCATCTCCTCCTCCTCCTCCTCCTCCTCCTCCTCCACCTCCTCCTCTTCCCCACTAGAGGCCCATCATGGAGAGACACCCCCCCCCCCCCCGACACACACGCACACACACGCACACAGAAAGGGAGGGGGAGTGGAACAGACCCAGCATGGGATGCACGTGAAATGTGGGACTGCCTGCGTGAAATGGATGAGACGCATGTGACTGTGTGTGCCGTTTGGAGGCTAATCCAGGCTAAGAGTGTGTGGATCTGCCTTCCATTGTGCTCATGTTTGTGTGTGCCTGTGTCGACGTGTGCAGTCTTTTGGGCGTCTAGGTGTGTGCACATGGGAGTGTGTGTGTGTGTGTGTGTGTGTGTGTGTGTGTGTGTGTGTGTGTGTGTGTGTGTGTGTGTGTGTGCGTGCGTGCGTGCGTGTGTGTGCGTGCGTGCGTGTGTGTGTGTGTGTGTGTGTGTGTGTGTGTGTGTGTTTATGTCTGTGTGCGGCGGTTGTTATCAGAAAGACGCCATCCTGCAGCCCCACAGGATCAGTGGAGCTGCACCAGTTTCAAATGAAAATAAATGAGAGGCAGTGACCGCTACTGCCTGGGTCCCGTTTTAATGAGGAAAGGAGCACAAGGGAGGAGGGAGAGACGGGGAGAACGGGGGGCAGAGGGAACGAGGGAGTGTGAAAGAGAGGGAGGGGCCTGGGGGATGGGAAAGCCATGGCGAGAAAGATTGGACTGTGAGAGCCGGAGAGGGAGGAGGGTGGGTGCACTTAGAGAGGGAGGGAGGGAGGGAGGGAGGGAGAGAGAATTTCACAGAGAGATTGGACGGAGATGGAAATGGGGAGACGGAGGGAGGGAATGGGAGGGGGGGGGTGTGTAATAAATGTAGGGTCCTCAGACAGCCAGCTTTACTATAACTCCCCTCTGTCACCGCGGCGACGGCCAATTACAGTCGGTGCGCGCTCGGTTGCACTGCAGCTGGACTGGACAGTGGTTTGGGCCGCCCCAAAACCTCTGATCGCTGTCCCGCTCTCTCCGCCTCTGTTACTGGGGGACGCTCGGAGAGAGCCCCGCGCGGCGCACAGCCCAAAGCCAGCCCCACACACACACACACACACACACAAACACACACCAAACCCTTCACTGGGCTGCTGTGTGGCTTTCGTTTCAGCGGAGAAGGGTTTCTCTGGAATGTTCGCTTTATCTGGAACATCGTATCCGTGCCTCGTGCACTTCCAGACGGGTGTTGATCGTCTTTGACTGGCTCAGTTTCAATCAGCAAAGCGGACGCGGCCCCCGGTAGGTATCTTTGAGCTTCGGGGAAGCACAGCGAGCAGGAGCCGTGTGTGTTAGCCGGGGGCCTTCTCGGGGGGAGGAGAGTACTCAGTGTCTCTCCTCTGATGTGTGTGTACACACCGTCGGGCCCCCAGAGCGGACATCACATGTCACTCCTGAGTGTGTACGGGTCACCCCTCGGCCCCACAGGCTATTTGACCAACAACATGAGACTTAGGAATGTGAACGTTTAGAATGTGTTACAAGAGCCAGCTGTGTGTGTGTGTGTGTGTGTGTGTGTGTGTGTGTGTGTGTGTGTGTGTGTGTGTGTGCGCGCGCGTGTGTGTGTGTGTGTGAGTGAGCACGGTGTGCCAGAAAAATAAGTGTGTCTGTGTCTATGCATGCGTTTGTGTATGCCTTTGTATGTGCATGTGCCTGTGTGTGTGTGTCTGTTGTGCCAGACCATGTGTGTTAAACAGGTCATGGAGCATTTGGCGCTGGCGGCTCCACAGGTAGGCCTCAGCCTATGGCACTGACGGACTAGCCAATCCCCAGGACAGGAGGGGGAGAACAGAATGTTCCAAGCAGGGTCTAGCAGGAGTGGCAGGGCGGGAAGAGCAGGGAGGGGAGAGAGGGGTGTATAAGCAGCAGGGAGGGGAGAGGGGGGTGTATAAGCAGCAGGGAGGGGAGAGGGGGGTGTATAAGCAGCAGGGAGGGGAGAGGGTGGTGTATAAGCAGCAGGGAGGGGAGGGAGGAGCCAGCTGGAGGAAAACAGCTACGATGAGATGATGAGATCAATGATAATAGATAAGCAGGGTCAGGTTACCCCACCATGGAGGAAGAGAGACCTAGAGAGAGAGAGAGAGAGAGAGAGAGAGAGAGAGAGAGAGAGAGAGAGAGAGAGAGAGAGAGAGAGAGAGAGAGAGAGAGGGGTGTTATCTCCAGTACTGTCTCTGTTCAGTTTGGCTCTGGGTGTTTGAAGAGAGCAGAAATAGCCGCTTCTAACATAACTGCACATGGTCAGGTGACTGGACACTGTCTGTCACACACACACACACACACAAGCAACATGGGTGTGTGAGGGTGAGTGTGCTCCAAAGCGGAGGTTATTAACACCAATCCGGCCCTGGCTCCTCCCTAGTCCACTTAGGCTCAACTACAGCTGCTTGGTCACATGAATCACCCACGAGCCCGCTCATAAAATATTCACGTGTGAGGGAAAATGAATAAAAATGCCCGGCGCCATCGGCCGGTGAAAACAGTGAGTCGGGCGCGGGCCCGCCTGGGATGCAGGGTTGTGGATGTCAGATTACCTGAGGCTGCTGTTTCTCCTGCTCCACTGTGGCTGCACGTGTTTCAGCGCCGACCGTTCTACTGAGACACGCAGGCTCACGGCGAGCCCGGTCCTGTGTGAGGTGGCCCTGCCCTGCCCTGCCCTCTCTCTCTCTCTCTCTCTCTCTCTCTCTCTCTCTTTTTTTTTCTCTCTCTCTATTTCTCTCTCTTTTTCTCTATTTCTCTCTCTCTCCATCTCTACTTCTAATTTCTCTCTCTATTTCTCTCTCCCTCTCCCTCTCTCCTCTGTCTCTCTCTCTCTCTCTCTCTCTCTCTCTCTCTCTCTCTCTCTCTCTCTCTCTCTCTCTCTCTCTCTCTCTCTGTGTGTTTGCTGCTCGTCTCAGGGTTGACTATGAATATTAGAGACTGGTGGGGGACCTAAAAGCCTTTGCTGAGATGTGGGGTATTAGGGATGGTTTATGTTCTCTGCAGAGCTTCTTGATAACTGAAGATGTGTTGACTGTAGAAGTTTGCTGAAGGAGTGCAAGGTTGTTGCGGTTTCTTTTTTCCCCGTAGGGGGCGGGGTCATTTCTTCTCTTTCATTGGTGTCTCATTCTGTCTCCCTCTATAACTGGGTCTGTTTTTGTTCTGTTTTTTTTTTTGGGTTGCCCTTGACTTGGGTTCTTTGTGAGTTTGGTGAGAATTTTTTAAACAGTATGTTTGGCTAGATAGCATGGCTAACTAGTCTTTGTGAAAAAAAGGACGGTACTGCAGCGGTGTGCAAAAAAGTGCTTTTAAAATTCAAAAATTACCTCACCCTCTCTTTCTCTCTGTCTCTCTCTCTGTCTCTCTCTCTCTCTCTCTCTCTCTCTCTCTCTCTCTCCATTTATCCATCTCATCCCCTCTCACCGTCATTCTCACCTCCTTTCTCACCCTGCTTCCAACTGGAGTGATCGATTTGTATTGTTGGCCAGCTGGGCCCCCAGCCTGCGGCAAGCGAGGGAGAAGAAGACAGACAGACAGAGAGAGAGAGAGAGAGAGAGAGGGAAAGAGGGAGGAAGGGAGAACGTGAAATTAGAAAGAGCATGAGATGTGTAGAGAAAGAGAGAAGGAGAAAGAGAGGACCTTGCCCTGAGCTGGCTCTGAATAGAAGCGAGAGAAGGGGTGGGGGCGGGGGGGGGGGGGGGGGGGGGGCAGTAAGACAGGATCGTACCACAACAATGGGAACCAGGGTTGGAACTGCCCCGCCTCGTGTTCTGAAGGTCCAGAGCAAGCGGAGTGGCCAAGCGGTGTGAATCAAATCAACAGCGAGGCCCCGGAGAGTGTCAGAGGGCTAGGGGAAGGTGGGGGGGGGGGGGGGTTTCTCTGTACTGTGTACTCCTCCTCGGCCCCTCTCTCCAGGGTGAAGGTGAGTCCTGCATGTGCTCTGCGAGGCTCCAGGGCACACGGAGGGGCACGCTTCCTTCCAGGAGGTTGACCTTCGCAGCACAACCGGAGTTGTTGTCGTGTCGGCGTAAGCCAGTCAGGGTCGCGCAGGCGTCGGATCACGGCGAGGTCATGCGTACACACACACATACACACACACACACACACACACAAACACACACACACACACAAAGAGATACACGTCTTCTTCTCCCCGTGCGCTTGCTTTCTCTCGATTGCTCACTCGCCCACGCAAACACACTCACACACACACACACACACACACACAGCTCATAATATAGATAAGACTTCAAACATGTTGTGGAGATCCTGGCTCTCTCCTTGGTGTTTTTCTTACATTGACATTGACACGTTATATAACCCGCTGAATCCCCAACCAATAGCAGAGCTAGATCAAAAAAGATGGATTTTATGAAAATGCACATCAGACAAGAAATCAAGAAAAGGCTTGTGCATAAATACGATGGCATTTGCATGCATCGTGTGTACACACACACACACACACACACACACACATATACACACATACACACACATCTCTTAGTCACGCACACGCATGCGCCTTGTGTTCTAGCACACAAAAACATACAGCAGTCAAGTGTAACAGATGACAAAGCTGAGTGATGTGTCTTACTCTCCATGCAGAGCCTGTATTTAAAGGACTGTTTGTGCCGGTTTGACGTGGGGGTAATTTATGGCTCTTAGGTTCCTTGTCTCCCACGAATGGTCCTGTCAAACCATAAGTAAATGATCCACGTCACTAAAATGAGGAATAAACATTTCAGACAAGGGAATATGAGATCAGGTAGTTTCGAGGAGTGAATTAAGCCAGCCTGGAATAGTTCTATTAGACCGTGTGAATACCCTAAAAGCCTGCATGTACGCTCTTGCTATTCCAGTGGTTTGTGGTGTGCGGGCTGCTGTCTTGAAGTCGCTCCACATGGTTTATATAATGGCCCTCACCACCGTGGCCTACTTTCACGACTGTGTGGGGTCAGATGTGGTGAGACCATGTAGTGCAGCTGCAGGCGCTTTCTGCCCCAAAGCACTGATGTGGGATCAGCAATTCTCTGGCCCTTAAGTTGTCTTATGAGTAAACATTGCGGCTGACCCCGGAGCAGCGCCGGAGGGAGCCTCCACCTATACATACAAGGGCCTATAGTGGGTCTTTACGCGCACACTGCACATTCCATGTTGTTCCCATTGACCCAGACTCGTGTTCTCTCCATGGAGACTTCGCTCTATATAAGTTTATGAGGGCAGCTCATTATTTTAGAGTGCCTACCATTTTACTACTAGGAAGAGGGGGGGGCGGGGTGCATGCTGGGGTGCAGTCAGACCCCGTTTGGCTCCCGAGGGACTCATAGAAGACTGTCTCAACATTTCCTCATAATTAACGTGGCAAAAAAAAAACAGACCCATGGCTACTCATGGCACACTTCTCCACAGGAAAGTATTTCTCAAGCATAATCGTTGTCTTTTGATCTTTTAATTTTGACTGGCAATTTATAACACCTTGGCAAGATGCTATTGATATATCCCTATCCTATCCAAAGTATCCTAAGCGTCCTGTGTCTACATTTACAAAGCACTAGAATAATTATACTTACATGCAGCCATAATCGACGGCATAATTATCTATTTTACAATCATCAATAACGCATTACTTTGTATGTCAAAGTAGACAATGGTGCATATATTGCCATTAAAGTTTGACAAGGCAGTGTCAACGCAGCTAGTCAAGGAATGAAGTCCTCTGCTCTAGAGAGTGGTATCTAATGGTTAAAGATTAGCTGCAGCGCTGCGAGCGGGGCCGCCACGCCTCCCGACTCGGCACCTGGTATTCCACAAACCGACAGTTGCCTGAGCAGAGCGGATTTTTAGACAGGATTGGAGGAGAGAAAAAAAAAACGAATGCGAGAGAAGAAGAGAATGTGACAACTGCGGAGTGTGTGGCTACTGCCTTGGGGAGGCCTTCGCGCTTGCACCTGTCCCTCTCTGTCTCCGCGGCCAGGCGCAATAGTCGAACTGTGCGAGCTCAGCGCAACGCTCGTTTATTTGTCAGGCAGTGCACAGCGGCGAAGCCTAGACGGAGGCACATACACAGGGCACCATGACTTCTTCCTACAATATGGATTTTCTGCCCGATATAATGGTCGAAAGCCGTCTGCTTGTTCCAGGAGATAGAATGTGAGTCATTTGGCTTCTTACCCTCGTTCTCTGTCCCCTTTCTCTTTTGCTTTTCTTATCAAAAACTGATTTTCAAATTCTAAAATGTTTGCGCTTGTGGTATTGTGAGACTAGAATTTTGGCCAGGAATAGAATATTATCAAGTCTTTTGTGTATTCTGTTTTGTGTTTGTGTGATATTGTTATCGGTGGATGACTTATGAAATATTTTAATTTGGAGTGGTCGTGGCTATTACAATAGACAGAGAGAGCAATGATGAATGAACGCCATTATTGCGATAATGATATTACAGTAAATACACGCTCTCGTTCAAATGTATTTATTATTATCAAATTCATCAATCAAGTCGCACCTAGTGCAAGTGGCATCGCTTGCCTTCCGCTGGCACGGCGTGAGGTAGGATAAGTTATTTTGATATGTGCGGCTGCCGCCCATTAACATTTCAGAGGGTTTCGCTCGACTAGCCTAAGCGGTAGAACTGGGCTTCAATATGCGCGTGGTGAACAAGCCCGCAGTGACAGAAGACCGTTCAATCTTTCGCTGTCCTCGAATGGGCTTAACATCGCACTCTCAATCGCATGAGTTGTTTCTAAAGACACGTAGGATTGTAACTATTACTAACTCTGTAGTGTGCAAATGATGTTTTAATGTATGAGCTAAATTAGTTTAGTTCTACGCGTAACTTATTTTTGTAAATGGCATATAGCTTTTGCAATGAAGGTCAGCCTTGGATTTTTTTTTTGTGTCTATGAAATAATAAAGAAACACAAAAAAATGCTATGAATCACGGCATTTTAAAGGTAGAAAACAACAAATTATGTAAGGATACGGGAGAATGCCTGACGTTTTGTGTCCCGCCTCTTTAAATTCGGTATGTGATGTGTTGCACGAGGTTCCCAATTGGAGAAACATTAGATTATACCTCGTGCTAGAGAGGACACCTAATTAACTTAGGTCTTGAATTCCAAGAAAGGGGACAAAGGGAGTTTTTCATTTTGACATAATGACCACTGTATGCCTTTTCCACGTGCCCAGCTGCCTCACTCTCCCACGGCATGTCCCACTTATGTCCCCTCAACTCAGAGCGGTTAGCTGTTGATGGAGCATGTTCCAGTGGGGAGAATGGAATACACGCTGCTCCCTCCTGCTTTCCCTTGCCTCTCCTCTTTCAGCATAATGGCAGGACCCCTGTTATCATGTTGTTGTGTTCTTTGCTAGTTTGTCATACATGCATAAAGAAATTGTTAGTAATTGTGTGTTTGTGTGTAACACACACACAGACAGAAAGACAAATTCCAAGGACCCTGACCCTCTTGAAGCTTTGTTTTTGCTGTGTATCAGAGAAGAATCTCTCTCTCTAGCTTTCTCTCTCTCTCTCTCTCTCTCGCGCGCACGCGCGAGCTCTTCCTCCTCCTCCTCCTCTCCATTGAGTCATATAGCTGGCCTATTATACAGGGACTACAGTGATCGGACTCCCGCCTCATTAATCAGTGTCACAGTCTGTGGCTCCGTGACCGTGCATACTGGCCACAGGCTGCAAGCGGGGAGAGAGAGAGAGAGAGAGAGAGAGAGAGGAGACACTCACGTTTCAATCTGTCCATGGTTCCATCGCCACCGCCGCAATTCACTCGTGTCACCGAAAAACAGTCCATTAACAAACCTTAGTCACTCTCTCTCTCTCTGTTTTCTCTGTCTCACCCTCTCTCGCTCTCTCTCCACTGCCGCTGCCCATATAGACCGGGGACTATTTTTAAAGAGTATTTTTTCTCAGCCGTGACATTTGGTTCCGTGTACTATCTCCTGCCCGCACCGCCCGTCAGTCCGTGTCTCTGGCCCCCCGCTACATGGTATCCCTATCTCCTGCACACAGACCAGATAGTGAGCGAGAGGAATCTCCTTTCTGCTGCCCTTACACACACACACACACACACACACACACACACACACACAGGCTCGCAGTCGGCTGGATATAGGCTAGAGTGTGTCTCTGAGTGGGGGGTGGGGGTCGGCGCTGGGTGTTCCGTCGGCCTCCAAGGGTACCACTACCGGGAGGGAGGCAGCGCCGGGTGAGGCGCGTCTCCATGGGGGGAGGGTGCCAGTGGGTGCCCTCGCCGCTGGACCCGCAGAGGGAGGAGGCGGACAGCTGGGAGCCCGCCGGTATTGGAGATGACACTTTTCTATTTACGCCGGCGCCAGCGTCCGTCTGCGTGGCCTGCCCGCCGGGCCCCTGGTGATGGGCGCCTTAGCGGGGGACGCACTCCCATCGCGTGTGTCAGCCCCTCGCGGAGACACGCCGCCTCCGTCGCTGGATTAGGGAGGAAGAGAGAGAATAAAAAGTGTTTGTTTCCTTCGTCGTGGCTTTTGTTTAATCCGAGGCTTTTTCTTCCCTTTTTTCTGCGTGATTGTCAGCACTTAACACCTATCCTCCTCCTCCTCCTCAGCTCACTGAAGCACTCTCGCCCCGGTCGTTTTGCGGTTAGTCATCCACTCGCTGGTTAGCTCGGACGCGTTCCATCTGGGGCCCCCACACGGCTGTCCGTAGTTCCTATGCCCTCGGTGCTCATTCCGAGGGAGACGGGGGGATTGGAAAAGGCTTGGCTTAGACTGGGGCTCGCCGCCATGGCAGAACACCACGCCATCGTGTTTTTAGAAATGATAGAGGACGGCGCAAATGGAACCAAGCCTTAGTCTGCCAGCTCTAACACACATCGTAGGCCGCGGTCCCTCCAGTCCTCTCAGCCTGTAGGGTTTAGGGCCCGTTCAATGTCACCCTGCGGGGTTTAGGGCCCGTTCAATGTCACCCTGCGGGGTTTAGGGCCCGTACAATCTCACCATGTAGAGTTTAGGGCTTGTTCAATCTCACCCTGCAGGGTTTAGGGCATTGGGTTTATGGCCAGTCCAGCCTGCTGTAGTCATCTCACCCTGTTGTATTTAGGGGCGTTGGGTTTATAGCCAGTCCAGCCTGCTGTAGTCATCTCACCCTGTTGTATTTAGGGGCGTTGGGTTTATGGCCAGTCCAGCCTGCTGTAGTCATCTCACCCTGTTGTATTTAGGGGCGTTGGGTTTATGGCCAGTCCAGCCTGCTGTAGTCATCTCACCCTGTTGTATTTAGGGGCGTTGGGTTTATGGCCAGTCCAGCCTGCTGTAGTCATCTCACCCTGTTGTATTTAGGGGCGTTGGGTTTATGGCCAGTCCAGCCTGCTGTAGTCATATCACCTTGTTGTATTTAGGGGCGTTGGGTTTATGGCCAGTCCAGCCTGCTGTAGTCATCTCACCCTGTTGTATTTAGGGGCGTTGGGTTTATGGCCAGTCCAGCCTGCTGTAGTCATCTCACGGGAGCCCTGGGGCCCGACACCCAGAGATCTTCCCTTCCTCCCTGTCTGGCTGCCGCCATTCCCGGTAAACGGTGAGGGCCCCGGACAGGCGTTTGGCTTTCGGCACGCTCTGTCACACCGCATCGACAATCAATAGGGAACACCGTCCATTTCTGGTCGGCCCGCCACAAGTGGATTACAGCGAGAGAGGGAGAGATAGAGAGAGAGTGTCTCTGTTATTACAGGCCTTGGCCCAGAGGGAGAACATATCCCCCCAACACACACACACACACACACACACACACACACACACACACACACACACACACACACACACACCGCTGTTCCCTCCATCCCTTCCACTTCCTCCTTCCCTCACTGTTAGAAAGCACACAAATCAGGAATCCAACAGCTGAACGGCTGTGTGACAGAAAAACATAGGACCGCTTGTGAAATATTTGAGAGAGGGCTCGCTGCGACGGTCGGCTGTAAGAGATACATGGGTAGAGTGGAGAGGGGAAGTATGCGGGGGGGGGGGGGGGGGGGCAGCCTTCACAGGACGTGGCAGTAAAATTTGAATAGGGTCACAAAATAATGTTTACATTATGCACACTATGGTGGCGTCGTGTGAAATGGATGATGTGTGTGTGTGTGTGTGTGTGTGTGTGTGTGTGTGAGCCTATTCAGATTTTGCTTATGAAGATGTCTTCATGCACTTTGCCTGGAGCTGGTTCATGTAGGAATGGAATGGAAATGTAACTGTCTCTCCCTCTCAGTGTGTGTGTGTGTGTGTGTGTGTGTGTGTGTGTGTGTGTGTGTGTGTGTGTGTGTGTGCGTGCCTCCCTCTGCGTGTGTTTGTGGTGTCATAATGATGAATGTCTCTGCTCTGGAGGGGCTCGGCAGCAGTTGTCTGTGCCTGACACTGTCGTGTATAGGAGGTGATATATCACGACTGTTCATCTGAGAACAGCCCGCGCCTAATATCTCTCTGCTCGCCGGCAACACCCTGCAGGTGTAGGAAAAGGTGTACGCATGAAGAGAGGCGGCCGCATACCAGTGCAAACAGGCTTCTGTGTCTGTTTGTTTCTGTGTGTGTGTGTGTGTGTGTGTGCGTGTGTGTGTGTGCGCGCCCTGCATCTCCTCTCCTAATCTGGCGCTCTCCGTTCGTTAGCGGGCTCGTTTGGCCGGCGTGAGGCGGCCGCTGTGCTGACTCAGTCATTCCTCTTAGCTCCCTGTGACGGCCCGCTCCCGCTCGCCTCCGCGTGGCTCCTCTCTCTCCCCGCCGTTATCTCCCTCGCTCCCCCTGCCTTTCACCGCCATTGTGCTCATCCCTCCGTCTCTGCACGGCACCGTGGCTGATTCTGCTCCTGAGGAGGGATTCTGATGAGCTTATTGTCTGCCTCGACTCGTCTTTCTCCTGCTCTCACTCACCAGCGTTTTGACAGAAAGAACGTGCACGGGCGCACGCTCGCACACACACACAGACACACACACACACACACACAGACATACATATATATATATATATATATATACATTTGTAAGACAGAAACAACGTACACTCACTCATTAACTAGTGTGTGCAGAGAGCTGATGTCATGTGTGAGCTCTGCAGTTTTCCCAGGTGTCATATAGAGTGGCCTTGACATCACCAAAGCATGGAGACGAGATCCCAGTGTCCTTTCAGGCCCCATCCCAAGCCAACCCACCCCTTCCCTACTGGCAACAGCACCCAGCATCTTGGACCAGTAGGCGTACTCGTCACAGGCCGAGGAGACGCCCAGCTCTCCTGAGAGACCGGCTGGGCCTCTGGAATGCAGGATTAGGAGGAGCAGCCGTTCACAAACTAAATGACTCTCACTCATCTAAAGTGGCTGTCGCTCTGAGGGAGAGGAAAGAGAGTGAGGAGCAGAGAGTAAGAGGGAGGGAGAAAAGGGTTGTGTGTGTGTGTGTGTGTGTGTGTGTGTGTGTGTGTGTGTGTGTGTGTGTGTGTGTGTGTGTGTGAGCGTATGTGTGCAAGGGTATGTGTGTGTCATATGCGAGTGTGTGTGTGTGTACGTATATGTATGCCTGTGTGTGCATGCGACTCAACCACGTGAGCTGCTACAATTGGACACCGCATGGACCTCGAGGCTCCAGTCACATGACCAGGGTGCCAGGCAAAGGTCGGCCCCGCCCCGCCCAAAGAGGAAGTGATCCTAATCTAGTGCCCCTCCTGCACTGCAGCCCACACCTCACCACCACTTACACCTATGCCTGCACCTACACCTATACTACATCTATACCTTTACCTATATACCTACATCTATACCTATACCTAAATCGATATCTATAACTAAATCTATACTTATACCTATACCTAAATCTATACCTATACCCATACCAATGACTAAATCTTTACCTATGCCTACACCTATAACTAAATCTATACTTATACCCATATCAATGCCTAAATCTATACCTATAACTTAATCTGTATCTATAACTAAATCTATGCCTATACCTACATCTAAATCTGTACCTATAACTAAATCTATTCCCATACCTATGCCTAACCCTGTACTAGTAATGCACTGTAGGCCCCCTCTGGCTCACCATGTGTACACAGTAACTATACCCAGCTAACATAGTCGTCCTGGTTAATCTGGCCTGCCCTCTTTCTCCTTCGCTGTCTTCCCTCGCTCTCTTTCTTGTCTTCCCCCCCACCCCCCATCTGTTTTGTATGGACGCAAACACATTTTCAGGCATTCAGCTCACCACAACGCATAAACACGCACCAACACACACACACACACACACGCACGCACGCACGCACACACAGGCATTCAGGCAGGCACTCGCCACACGCTGTGGAGCTGTCAGGTCTAACCTTGAGTCAGACGGGGAATGCATTCTGATTTTGGGGGGAAGATACACAGCGTGTCAGAGAGATCCAGGTTGTCTCGGACCACAGACACGACCAGGGGGCTCACTGGTTATTCTGCCCTCTACCGTCTCTCTCTCTCTACGTTCTCTCTCTTGCTCTCTCTTTCTGTATCTTTCTTTCCCTCTCTTTCCCTTTCTCTCTCTATCTCCATCCCTCTTTTTTCTTCTCTCTCTCTCTCTCTCCCAGGGTTCCAGTTATAATCTGAGCTTTGTGGGGGTAATGTTAGTGGAGGAGATAAATAAATAATAGCTTAACTGGTGCACTGTGTGTGTGTGTTTGTGTGTGTGTGTGTGTGTGTGTGAGAGAGGGTTCCAATACCCATACTACTACGTGGTCCAACATTTTCACACAAAGCATCCCACTTTTTAAATCATGTTGCATGCAGCACACAACAAACAGCGCTGCCCATTGTTCTAAAACAACAGTTAAGCAGTATCTCATATCTTGGCCAACAATTGTTTTAGCAATTTGTCTATAGATGAATAATGCTCAAACAGAGGGGGCAAAAAATACACTCATACAAAGGTCTAGTTAGCCAAACTCTATCTGTTGCACAGACAAACAGACTAAAGTAGCACGGTAGCTAGTCCACTACTAACAGACTAAAGTAGCACGGTAGCTAGTCCACTACTAACAGACTAAAGTAGCACGGTAGCTAGTCCACTACTAACAGACTAAAGTAGCACGGTAGCTAGTCCACTACAAACAGACTAAAGTAGCACGGTAGCTAGTCCACTACTAACAGACTAAAGTAGCACGGTAGCTAGTCCACTACTAACAGACTAAAGTAGCACGGTAGCTAGTCCACTACTAACAGACTAAAGTAGCACGGTAGCTAGTCCACTACTTTGTCTCTTCAATATTTAGTAAGATGTCAGTGGCTTTACGTTTGAGCGCTCTCAACACAGACATAGATTGCTCACCACTACTGCGCACCTTTGTGCTGTAGTGCTGTAATGCTGCCATACTATCATTCACGAGAGAATATATTGCCTCAGTCTTTTGGAAAATATTTCCTTTAGCCTATTTAGCTCTGCTGCCACTGGCTCCCACATAACTCGAACCCTGCTCTCTCCCTTCCCTCCACCCTCCAAACCTGGTTCATTACCCTCTCCGATTTCATCCCTCCATCCCTACCTGGATAGGGGTGGTGGAGCCAGCAGTGGGCCCCTTCACAGGGGTAGGCCCTGCCTTCAGAGTGATGGATCGGAGGCCTCCGTGTACTGTAGAGATTGATGAAGAGGCTGGAGGGCCCCCACTAGACTCCCCTTATTGTGTTTTGGGGAGTGGGGGGAGTGGGGGTGGGTGGGGGGGGGGGGGGGGGGGTGCTTGACGGGTTTATTGAGACGAGTGATGTAGTGCACCGCCCCGGGACACCCTAAACACACTTAGGGAACGAGGGAGGGAGGGAGGGAGAGAGGAAACCCAATGAAGAGCCGGGGTAGTTTAGAGAGCATCTCCGCGAGGAGGTGGAGGTGTTGTGCGGAGGGTGGGGTGGAGTGCCTCTGCATGAAGAGAGAGAGAGAGAGAGAGAGACATACATGAGAAATGGGACGAAGGTGTGGGAATAGATGAGAGGTTGATCTGTTTATGTTTATCCAGCGCGTCCAGGGGGCTTGTGCAGTCATAACAATCATCTAATCTACAGACACACACTCTCTCTCTCACACACGCACACACGCACACACCCACACACACACACTCACACACACACACGCACATCTTGCGCACACTGCCGTGTCGTGCGCGCTCCCCACCTCTTCTCATCTACCTATCCAGCCCACCACTTATCTGCTTACAGCTGCCTCCGTTTCATTTGCTCATCCATCTATCCATGCCCTCCAGTTATCTACTCCTCCTTTCTTGAAATAATACCCATCTATCCATCCATCCATCCATCCGTTCGTCCGTCCCTCCCATCCTCCAGGCACCCAAAGTCTTTCACTGTCTAATGTTTGAGACTCAACAGGACCATCCCTGTCCCTCTCCTTTTTACCTCCCCCTCTTCCTCCCCCTGTTCCTCTCCACTCTTCCTCCCCCTGTTCCTCTCCACTCTTCCTCCCCCTGTTCCTCTCCACTCTTCCTCCCCCTGTTCCTCTCCACTCTTCCTCCCCCTGTTCCTCTCCACTCTTCCTCCCCTGTTCCTCCCCCCTCTTCCTCCCCCTGTTCCTCTCCACTCTTCCTCCCCCTGTTCCTCCCCCTCTTCCTCCCCCTGTTCCTCCCCCTGTTCCTCTCCACTCTTCCTCCCCCTGTTCCTCTCCACTCTTCCTCCCCCTGTTCCTCTCCACTCTTCCTCCCCCTGTTCCTCTCCACTCTTCCTCCCCCTGTTCCTCCCCCTCTTCCTCCCCCTCTTCCTCCCCCTGTTCCTCTCCACTCTTCCTCCCCCTGTTCCTCTCCACTCTTCCTCCCCCTGTTCCTCCCCCTCTTCCTCCCCCTGTTCCTCTCCACTCTTCCTCCCCCTGTTCCTCCCCCTCTTCCTCCCCCTGTTCCTCCCCCCCCTTCCTCCCCCTGTTCCTCTCCACTCTTCCTCCCCCCCTCTCCACTCTTCCTCCCCCTGTTCCTCTCCACTCATCCTCCCCTGTTCCTCTCCGCTCATCCTCCCCCTGTTCCTCTCCACTCTTCCTCCCCCTCTTCCTCTCCACTCTTCCTCCCCCTGTTCCTCTCCACTCTTCCTCCCCCTGTTCCTCCCCCTGTTCCTCCCCCTGTTCCTCTCCACTCTTCCTCACCCTGTTCCTCTCCACTCTTCCTCACCCTGTTCCTCCCCCTCTTCCTCCCCCTCTTCCTCCCCCTCTTCCTCCCCCTGTTCCTCCCCCTCTTCCTCCCCCTGTTCCTCTCCCCTCTTCCTCCCCCTGTTCCTCTCCTCTGTGTGCTGGCAGTGCTCTCTGTGTCTCAGTGCATCACACAGGCACGTGCTGAGCAGAGCTGGTGTCATCTGTATGGAGGCACGCTCTCCGTGTGCCTGGGGTGAGTCACGCGACATGGCAGGTGGGGGAGGGAGAGGAGGGGAAGGTATGTAATGAGAGTGTCAGTCCCAAACGGAGAGATGGAGTAGTGGGAGGGATGGAGGGGGTTGGGGCTGTAGGGGGGGGAGGACCGTAAAACGTGTGTGATCGTTTATTGAGCGTCAGCGACTCGCCCCATCAACCCCCGACCCCGGCCCCACCCCCGCGGGACCCGCCTCTGCATCTACGCTGTTCAGACGCGGCGCTAGGTAAACAGCCAGCCGATCAGGGATGCGCGGGGGGAGACATTTAGCAGCCCCCCCTCTCCCTCTCGCTCTCTCCTCAGGAGGCCTGGCCTGGCCTGGCCAGGCCTGGCCTGGCCTGGCCTGGCCTCACTAATGCAGACCACACGTCCCCCTTACAAAGCAGTCTTTGGAGCGCGTGAGGTGATTGTTCGCCCAGTCCCTCGTCACTCAAGGTGTGTTTGTTTCGCCGGCAACAGCCCTCGGCCCCGTGCGCCGGCTAACTGAGCGTCACACGGGGAAAATGGCCTCGCCTGCGTCCTCAAGTCTGGGAGGCTTTTTTTTCTACTTTTTTTTCAGGCCACTCAACAACCAGCAATTTGAAGAAAGGAGAGAAAGAAAGGGAGTAATTGTCCTCCTTTCAGCCGGCGCTGCGTTTCGGGGCCCTGTAATTTGCCACCGAGGAGGGGCGGCGTGAGGGATCCTTTAAGACATGGAGCCTCGTCGCCCCGCACAGCCCCTCTGACACGCCGCCGAGAGCCAGGGAGCGAGAGCCAAACATTCCGCTCAGATGAAGCACAAACATCTGCTGCATGTTAAGGCCTCGCTGCCCTTAGAGAGATGGTGTAATGCGTGCGTGTGTGTGTGTGTGTGTGTGTGTGTGTGTGTGTGTGATTGTGTGTGTGCGCGTGCGTGCGTGTTCTACGTTACATCCACTGGTGTGGAACAGCTCCTTTCCAAGCCAGAGAATGGGAGAACAACCTCCCCCTCTTTAGGGAGGGAGGAAGTGAAGGGGATTGGGGGGGGGGGGGGGGTTGTGGAGGCCTTTAACTACAATGAGCTCGTTTCTCCAAGCTGTTTGTGATCCGGCTGCCCTCTATGGCTTGGAGGGGAGGCTGGGAAATAAAGTCCCTGCAGTGGAGGCCTCTACAGTCTCAGTGCTGACTTCACGCTGAGTCTCACTGTACAGCCCACAGGCTAACTCTGGTTCTGCCGCCACTGGAGCCTGTTGAGACACGGAGGTGATGGACTACAACACACAACGGTGTTTCTGGGCCTCCGTTACATAAGCTGTGGTACAGCGGGATCATGGCGCACTGAAATCACCATCCGAGAGATTTCAAGCATGACAGCATGTTCTTTTTTGTAGCAGATGACTGTGTGTGTGTGTGTGTGTGTGTGTGTGTGTGTTCTTTTGTTTAGCCCGGCTGGGGCTTTGCGGTATCGCTTTGGACCGCTGCCCTCATTTTGTTGCCCCTATCGACTCCGGGGAAGTACATGACTGAGAACCGGGCAATTTCCTATTGTGGGTCAATACAGACACAGCACTGAGGGGACCACCCTGGGCCCACACACACACACACACACACGCACACACAGTTGTAGGCCCGTTAATCTAGCCCGCAGTGAGTTCCTAGATGTTCTGTGTGGATTGCCAGGTTAGTGAGTTCTGTTAATGGGGATCAGGGATCAGTGAGCTCCTCTGGGTCTGTGTCTGTGTTTAAACAGAGTGGACTGTGTAGGGCCCGCGGCCCGCGGAGGAACCAGCTCACATCCACACAGACACATCTCTATCTATATATATATATATATATATACAGTATATCTTACTCCTCTCTCTAAATCTCTGAATTGACATTTTAACGCCATGATTTCCAATGAATATTTTTAGTTAGACAATTTCATGCTGGGGAGTCTGTTGCGTCATTTTGCTGTAGGATTCTGTAATCTAGGGCCCGCACCCCACAGAGGAAGCATCACACATCATAATCCGCGGATCAGGCTGGCGGGGTCATACAGATGATCACTTTTATTAATAGCGGATGGGTTGAGTAAAATAATACATCAATAATGTGGAAAATATGAATTACATTCTCTAAAATGAACATATTTTAAGCTTAATTTAAGCAGGGTGCGTGATTTTTATTTTTGCACAGTGCTAAGGAAAAGTAAGTTGATTAGGCCCATAATGTGTTGCTGTTATACGTTTGGATTGGCACCCGTTTCGGTTCTAGAAGCTGAAAACTTTTTATTTATTTTTGAACTGCTTAGCACTACATAGGCCTACCTATTTATTATATATTTTGGACTGCATCCAAACATTGTATTTGGGAAGTTTAGCGACATTCATAACTTTAGTTTGGATGTCAAGTCCGTGTTCAGCATATTGTGGAAATATTTGTTTTGAAAAACTCATATTTTTTTTTGTTTTACCAAAAAGGAATAACTTTTATTTTAATACGTTTTAATTTCTCTAGAACCAGCCTTCAGTGTAATGTGTTACCATATCTCACACTTACATATATCCCACTGAGACATAATGGTAAAGTGTGACCGGGCGCGGGTTTCTAAATCTGAGAAAATGATTTGTTCGGGTAGTTGGCGGGTGAATGATTCATGTGTACGTGGATTCTATCTGCACACCACTAACACATCATTGCACATCTCTCGCTCTGTTTATCACTTTCGTTCTCTCTCTCTCTGTCTCTCTCTCTGCTGTCTCTGTCTATCTCATTCATTTTACTTGACATTTTAACACAATATTTTTAATTAATTATTTCTAATCAATAGTTTTAGTTTGACGTGTTCATGCTGGGCAGTCTATTGCCTCGTTTTGCTGTAGGATTCACTAAGAGGTGTGTGTGCGTGCGTGCGTGCGTACATGCGTGCGTGCGTGTGCGTGTAATTCCACTCTAAAACACTAGTCTGACAGCTCCCACGCGTGACTCAGGACTTTCTGAAAGTTCACTTAAATTAGAGAAGCGTTTGTGTCCATAGCCTTTTATGCCTGTCTCCCACAACGTAACGGCCCCGTCTGGAAAGGCTTTGGAGGGCTAAGTCTTGTTTCACACACAGCACTCTCACCCAGCACTTAGGGAAACATGTTTTTCTGGGTATAGGAGGGCAGAGTTTAGAGAACATGGATAAGGTATTCCAGCAAGGTGTGTGTGTGTGTGTGTGTGTTGAGAGAGAGAGAGAGAGAGAGAGAGAGAGAGAGAGAGAGAGAGAGAGAGAGAGAGAGAGAGAGAGAGAGAGAGAGAGAGAGAGAGAGAGAGAGAGAGAGAGAGAGAGAGAGAGAGAGAGAGAGAGAGAGAGAGAGAGAGAGAGAGAGAGAGAGAGAGAGAGAGAGAGAGAGAGAGAGAGAGAGAGAGAGAGAGAGAGAGAGAGAGAGAGAGAGAGAGAGAGAGAGAGAGAGAGAGAGAGAGAGAGAGAGAGAGGCTTCCAGGGCTGCCATGGCGCCACAGCCTGACAAGATGACAGCTGTCACCGAGCACACAGACAGAGGACGAGGGGAGCAGAGACACAGCCCCCCGGGGGAACACCGCAACGGAGTCAGCCCCCAAATAGCCAGCCTGCGCGGTGTGCCTGCCTGCCTGCCTGCCTGCCTGGGTGTTTGTGTCTGCACTTTTATAGACGTATATATAGCTTATTTATGTCTGTGTTAGACTGTGACAGAAAGAAAGAGAGGCAGAGAGACCCTGCAGAACTGGGACAACATGTGCAATCCAGTCGTCTAGTCCTCATGTTACCAGTTACGCTAGCAGTTACGCTAGCAGTTACGTTAGCAGTTACGTTAGCAGTTACGCTAGCAGTTACATTAGCAGTGACGCTAGCAGTTACATTAGCAGTGACGTTAACGGTTACGCGAGCAGTTACATTGCCGTTACGTAAACAGTTATGTTAGCAATTACGCTAGCAGTTGCGTGTACCTGCTGTGGGGTCCGTGTAGGAAGCTTAGTGAGCTTCATTAGTTGGTCGCTTTCAAAATCAATAGGCCCCATTGTGGCCTACCTCTATACTTAGTCTGGTGTGTGTGTGTGTGTGTGTGTGTGTGTGTGTGTAGCCAATCGCAGTGACCCTGGAGAGTGTGTCTAACGGCAGGAGCGGAGCCCCCGAAGTGACCTGGAAAGCAGACCCATCCATCAACTCCCTCTCTTCTCCATCCCTCTCTCGCTCCCTCCCCGCTGGAGGGCTATTAAACGACGTGTGTGTGTGTGTGTGTGTGTGTGTGTGTGTGTGTGTGTGTGTGTTTTGTGTATGCATGCGGGTGTGTGTCAGTGTGTTACCTCCACCCTCTCGGCATTTAAACGACTGTGGTTTCTCTTCTGTAGCCCAGTGGAGGTAGGGGGGGAGGAGAGGGAGAGAGGGGAGAGGGGGGGAATGGGGGATGTCTACAGTTAAAGGAGAGGAAAAGAGGAGTGGACTGATGGGAAAGGGCCTGGTAGGTGCCTTTATCTGTATTGGCTAGGGAAACAAGGAAAAGCAGAGGGGAGGGGCCTGCAAATTAGCTGTATAGATAGATGTATTCAAGAGTGCGAGTGTGAGTGTGTGTGTGTGTGTGTGTGTGTGTGTGGTCGTGTTTGTTCGTGGAGGCCAGAGAGAGGTAGCTCTGTAGAGTGAGTGGAGTGATCCGGGGTCTTCTATCCGGGACGGGTTAACGAGGAGAGTCTCTGTG
The DNA here is from genome assembly GCA_026901105.3 of Galaxias olidus. Taxonomy (NCBI): domain Eukaryota; kingdom Metazoa; phylum Chordata; class Actinopteri; order Galaxiiformes; family Galaxiidae; genus Galaxias; species Galaxias olidus. Next base: position 59,418 of record JAPMUY010005001.1, on the reverse strand, counting down.
TGTGTGTGTGTAAGAGAGAGAGAGAGAGAGAGAAAGAGAGAGACAGAGAGCGTGCCAAACCTCCAGTCCTGACAGGGCCCCATGCCTCGGCTGTGACAGGGCTGGAGCATGAGGAGAATACAGAAAGGACAGGCGGCCTCCCCCCTCTGCTCTCCCCCGTCCCTCCCCTCCTCCCTTCCCCACCCCTCCCCTCCCTGCCGGGGACTTGGCTGACAACTGAAAGGGCTGCTGCTCCACCAGAGCTGGGCCACATTCCATTCCCCTCCACTCTATTAGCGTGCTAAACGGACAGATAAGGAGGAATATGGCTGGATTAAGATGAGGGGGGGGGGGGGGGCGATGTAAGCAAAAGGAAGAGCAAGTCGGAAAAGTTAGAGCGACTTCCTTCTGCAGGGATGGGGCGCGAGGGATGAGAGGGGGAGAAAGAAAAAAAACTGCGATTACTCAGCGCTCAGGCATTGAAGGCCACTAGAAGTTTGAGTTCCAGGAAAGAGCAGCGAAGTAAGAGGGAGGAGAGGAGAGGGGGAGGAGAGGGGAGGAGAGGAGAGGGGAGGAGAGGGGGAGGAGGGGGGAGGAGAGGAGAGGAGAGGGGAGGAGGAGGAGGAGAGCAGAGCAGAGCGCTGGGGAGGTTCGGGCGGAGGGAGGCCGGCTGTTATTAACTCCCCCATGCCTCTTTCTGATCCGCTCCCACTTGACATTAGCAGGAGAAAATGACATGCTTTTAGCCCGCTCCTGAGCCTGTTAAGATGAGAGGGTTAGTCCCTACCTCCGTCACTTAGGGGCCGCTGGGAGCGCTCCACGGCCCGCGGTGATGGACACGGGTGGGTGGGTAGGTGGGCGGGGGAGACGGGGGGGAGGAGAGGGCCCGATCAGGTGGGAGGGCTGCTGTGGTCATCTTACGCCCCCTGTGGAATGTGGCGGTAGCGCGTAGCATGTCAGGTGGTAAGGGCGTCTTTTACACCGTCTCGCGACGCTCTCTCTTACCAGGGCCTCTCTGTGTGTGTGTGTGTGTGTGTGTGTGTGTGTGTGTGTGTGTGTGTGTGTGTGTTTGCATGGGCATTGTGCGTGTCTGCTAGCCAGGTGTCCTGGTTTCCTCTCTCGGCCCCAGCCAATCTCTCTCTCTCTCTCTCTCTCTCTCTCTCTCTCTCTCTCTCTCTCTCTCTTTCTCTTTCTCTTTCTCTTTCTCTCTCTGTCTCTGTCCCTCTCTCTCTCTCTCTCTCTCTCTCTCTCTCTCTGTCCCTCTCTGTCTCTCTCTGTCTCTCTCTCTCTCTCTCTCATCATTGTGATTAGGCCTTGGCCTCACCTCTCGCGGTGCAATCATTGCTCGGCGCCACAAAAGGCTTCCTCTTTTAAAAGCACGTGTTTTATAACCCCCCCCCCCCCCCCATCCTTCTCTCTCTCTCTCTCTCTCGCTCTCTCCCTCTACTTCAAAGCGTGGTCCCTGGAGAGCAGTCAGGAGCGATTCAGCCAGGCTCTGCCTTTGTTTGTCTTGTCTTTGGTTTAGTCATTAGAGTTGTCACATTTGGTTCGTGTCAAAGCGGGGTTTGGGGAGCGGAACAAATTACCGCCCCCAACGCTGGGGGCGACACCCGCTTAATGGGATCGGAGGGGTGGGGGAGGGAGGGAGGCGGCCAACAGCGGTGGGATGTAGGGAAAAGGGGGGGGGGGGGGGTCATGGCTCCCTCACCTGACCAACCTTCAGACGCGGCTAGCCGGGAAGGGGGGTCTGCGGTCTGGGTTTGGTGGAGGGCCTCATTACGGCTGGCTGTGGGCTGGTGCTGGTGGTGGTGTCGGGGGCCCGTACAGCTTTCCTGTGGAGCTGCGGTCGGCCCTCAGACAGCGGGCCTCACGCCGGCCTGGGCCTGGCAGCTTGTGGAGGGCCGGCGGTGGTGGGCTGACAGCGGCAGGCAGGTCGTTTGGGTTTGGCACTCAGTACGCTATGGCCTCTGTGGTTAGTTTTGAGACGCTTTGATTTACTATAGGCAGCTGCTGTGTGTGTGTGTGTGTGTGTGTGTGTGTGTGTGTGTGTGTGTGTGTGTGTGTGTGTGTGTGTGTGTGTGTGTGTGTGTGTGTGTGTGTGTGGTTCTGCCCAAGATGTAGTTCTACTGTGATCTCTCTGAGGAGGGCGGTTTCCTCTCACCAGCCCACAGATACACTCAGCTTTACATGTGTACACACACACGCACACACACACACACACACACAAGTACACACGCGTACACACACATATACTCAAACACACTCAAAGGCCTCCAGTTGAGTTTACTCAGTCATGACTATGTTTAAACTCTGTCTGGGCCACAAATCACTGCTCGCCGCACACAGTCAGAGCTCCCACACACAGACCCACACGGCTGACCCATGCTCACACACACGTGGACACACACACACACACACACACACACACACAGACACACAGAATGTACACTGTTCCCAGTGGTCTCCAGCGGGTAGTTGTACCACGGGTCTTACAGAGGCCAGTGTTTTAATGAGCAGGTCAGCGCTCCGTCTCGGCTCAGCCAGCACATGGCAATTAGAAGCGTGCGCGCTCTGCCGTGTCCGCGTGTGTCAGCCGCTCCAAACTCTGTGGCTCTCAAACTCTTCAGAAGGTGCTCATCCCCCAACCCCATACCCCCCACCCCCCCGCCTACGTTTACTAGTCAGCAGCTGAATCCAGACCAGCATTGGCTGGGCCCTATGCAGCAAGCGTTCATGTGGCTCCATGACGTGCTGTGGTCACCAGATTAGTGTGTGTGTGTGTGTGTGTGTGTGTGTGTGTGTGTGTGTGTGTGTGTGTTTGTGGCTTGATACCATCCAACCTTTCCCTTGACGTGTTCTCCTGTGCCTCGTGACTCCATGACTTTCAGTGGACCGGGCGGTGCCCTTTACACTCCCCCAGCACACACACACACACACACACGCACACACACACGCACTATAAGCCTCATTCAAGAAACGTCCACTCGATGTAGCATGCTATTCAAAAAAACGAGTGTACAGCAGCTTTTGGGGGAGCGAGGTTCTTTGGGTATATGCTGTGTCGGTAAGGAGCTGGGTGACAGGGCTGTTGGAGTTAGCCTGTCAGACCCCTAGCGTTCTGCGCTACCCGCCTGCATGGCTGTCAGGCTGGGCTTAGCTTAGAGTCTTCATCCGCAGTGGATTAGCATGCAGCGCTAGCCAGCTCGGCTCCCCTCCCGCTCCTCTTCCACCGCTCTTTCCTTCCCTCTCTCTCCCTCTGCTCTCTCTCTCTCTCTCTCTGCTCCTCTCTCTTTCTCTCTTTCTGCTCCTCTCTCTCTCTCTCTCTCTCTCTCTCTCTCTCTCTCTCTCTCTCTCTTTCGTCCTCTTCTCGATCAGATGTGATGCTTTTGAAGCTTCCTCTGGGAGAGAGAAAGGGAACACACGCTGTCACTCGTCTTATCCTCTCACTATATAAAGAGTAAACGTGTTTCTGTGTGTGTGTGTGTGTGTGTGTGTGTGTGCGCACGAGTGTGTGTGCGAGTGTTTGTGTGTGGATTTAAAGCTGAGGTTTTTGTGGGAGCAGCTCAGACGAGGGCCAACGCTTTAAACCGGTTCCCAGTCTTCGTCAGAGCTAGATGGTGACAAGGCTGCCTATCATTGTGATTGGCTGTTTTTCATGCAGGGGCTCGCCGTGTTCATTGATATATTTAGCCGAGGATTTTGGGGCGAACTAATCGTGTCACACATGTTAATGGAGGACACACAGGACACTTTGTTTGTGTGTGTGCGTCGCCATGGAAACAGGCGATTAGTCCGTCTTGGAGGACACGGGGCCTCCGGGGAGGGTTAGCGCTATCCCAGAAGTCTCAGCAGACCCTCTATAAAGCGAGCAAACCTCCTGGGTGCTCATTACCAAAAACTCTCTGCTCTATTTTGGACAGAGTCTCTCTATCTCTCACACGCACGCGCGCACACACACACACACACACACACACACACACACACACACACTCAAATGCAGACAGACAGACGTACGACGTACACACACTAACACACACATGCACACACATACACACACACACACACACACACTTACACAAATAGTCTCACACATGTTTGGATAAAAGTCAATGAGTTCCCTCATGATCTTTTTCTCATCCAGCAGTGTAGGAAAATGTCGGCCTACTACGGACTCCTTTGTTTTGGTTAGTCCAGCAGATCTTTCTCTAGCCCACAGCATCCCAGCACACACAAACGCACACACAAACACACACACACACACACACAGAGAGAAACACAGAGACACACACACACACACACACACACACACACACACAGAGACACACAGACATGCGCGCACACACACACACACACACACACACACACAGAGAGAGACAGACATTGCCGATAGGGCTTTCTAATAGCGCCCCAGGCCTACTTAGCATTACTGGCCCCATCTGTCTCAGAGAGCTGGAACTGAGGTCCATATTTTATTGTAGGAAACCCCAGGGAGACCGAGCATGACAGATAGAGAGAGAGAGGGAATGGGGGGGGGGGGGCATGAAAGAGGCATGGGGGAGAAAGGGATGCAACAATAGAAGTGGAAATAGAGGGGGAGAGGGAAAAGAGAGGTGTGCAGAAATACCGAGAGAGAAAGCTGGAAAACAGAGAGGGAGACGAGGAACAGCAGACTGCATGCCAAAGCTTCCCGGGCAGCTACGGTGGCATGCAAGAGTGTGTGTGTGTGTGTGTGTGTGTGTGTGTTTTCCTGTGTGTGTGAGGTAGATGAGTAATGGCCTTCGACACAAATCTCCCTCTTGTCTATTCCTCCATCCGTTTAATCATTACATGCCATCAATCTCTCCGTCTCTCAATCTCCCTCTTTGCTTCTGACACCCATACCCCCACCACCCCTCTCTCCCCAGACACACACACACACACACACACTCACAGGCTTTGTCTTGTCGTCTTCCTCTCCTCCTTATTCGCTACGTTTTCTTCCCCCCTACTCTTCGTCTCTCACTTCGTCGCTCCCCGCCGCTGTCTTCCGGTGACACGCTGTAGGACATGCCTGCAGTGTCCCGTGGGCCTACAGTAGCTGGAGCTCCGTGCGACCCCTCTCCATCTCTCCCTCTCTGTCCCTCTCTCTTTCCCTCTCTGCCCCTCCCTCCCTCCCTCCCTCTCTCCCCGCCTCCCCAGCCGCCTCCCTGTTTCTCGCTGGCTCATGTTTTTTCTCTCTCTCTCTCTTCTCAATGCTGAAGTATTGCTCTGTTCCACACCTCAGCCCCAGCTTAATTTTAACATGAGCTCACACACTCACACGCACACACCAACACCCCCCCCCCCCCCCCCCCACACACACACACACAGACACAGCCACACACACACACAGCCACACACTCACACACACACACAGCAAACCCTTCCCCCTTTTCTACGTCTCAGATCCACGCGCACACACACACACACACACACACGTACTCTACACACATGAAGACAAAAACAACCTGGGGGCTGTCTGGCATAATGGCTTCTGGTTAAATGCACTGTACCACAATTGTATTGTGTGCTTCCTCAATAGACTATCATTATAGAGATTACAAAATGGGGTCATTTATCTTCCCTGTGCGCGGCGTCGTGACGGCGGGGAGGTTAGAGGCCCGTTAGCGAGCGCTGGGAGATAATGGGCTAAGCACAGGCCGCCGCTGGACTCGCCTTTTTCAATCCATGCCAATTACTCTTTACAAACCAACATGGATCAGCTCTATCGATCTGTTGGCTAGGGCCCGCCGCGTGGCTCGCATGGGCCAGGCCCCGCCGCGCTCGCACTCGCGCGCACGCACACACACACACACACACACACACACACACACACACACACACGGGAAGACTCGCAGACCCTCATCTCTCTCACACACACATCCCTCGCACACTTGTAACTTTAGACCGCGGCCAGCCACATCTGTCTCCACTCCGCCTGCGTACCTGCCAGGTGCGTGGTGGATAGGCTAATTGACTGGAGCAGGCTCCCTCAGTCCCAGGTCGTTAGCTCCCCAGTGGTGGGGCGCGCGCGTTCCCTAATCACTCCGACCCCCCCCCCCCCCTCCCCCTCCACGCTGGTCCCCCCGCACCTCTTCCAGCTTGTTCCGTTTCCTCTGACTGCGTGCTCCTCAGCCCCCCCCCCCCCCCCCCCCCCCCCCACCCATACACACACACCCTCCGCACACTAACCTGCCCCCCTCCTCCGCCTCCGTCTCTCCTGGCTGGGGACAGGCAGATGGGGTGTGTTTACATTGAGGCGGTAGGGTGATGGAGTGGGAGAGGCAGCCTGGTGTCTGTCTGGGCTGCTGTACAGGTGTCTAACCTTGACGCTTCGCCCGGCAGGGCTATCCATTAGCACTGAGGTGGGCTAATTGACACCAGCACTCGGGGAGAAGATAAGGCACACACACACACACACATACACACACAGGCACGCTGCTCTTCTCTTCCTCCCTCCTCCACTCTGCCACGCTGCGGCGCCTCGTTAATACGCCCGGGTTGATTTGCCCCACTACGTTAATGAGTTTGGAACACTGGCCAAAAAAGAGGGAGGTTTTTGAGGAGGCCGTGGATAATGTGAAGTGTCGTGGCGGAGCCCGGTTGTGGTAACACGCTCCCTTCTCCGACTCTCGTAAGGGACGCGTGGGGCCACAGAATCTCTCCCAACCGATATACACCGCTGAAAAAAAGAGAGCTGGGGAGGGAGGGAGGGAGGGAGGGAGGGAGGCAGAGAGGCGATGGGAGCGGGACGGTCAGCAGAGCTGTACCTACTCAGCATTCCCACCCCGTCCGAAAAATGAAGAGGTTTTTCTGCGGTGCCTGTTAGATTTAAACGGAGGGGAAAGGGTTGAGCAAGGGTGAAATGGAGAGAGAGGGAGGGAGGAGGAGGAGAAGGAGGAAGGGGGGGGGGGGTCGACC